>JASGAU010369943.1:0-23187 GCA_030220045.1 Australoheros facetus | reverse complement strand
ATGTCAGCAGGGAGAAAGAGAAGAGCCGATGTATGGACACATTTGTCCTTTGATGTTGTGACAAACAAAACGATGTGTAAACCATGTGGGGCGACTATCTTGGGTAAAAACACGACCAATGTTAATCTTAGTCCTGAACACTGCCCTGTACCTTTCAGAGCGTGTCCTGCTGTAAAACGCTCGTACTATCTCAGTAAGGTGGTGTTAATGATCAGGTATGTGGGAAGCAGGTGAAATAATATTGCAAAACTTTTAATAAATGTTTAATTTTGTGTAAGTGTGTATAATGACTAATTCAAGGGAACTGAAGAAAAAGCATTTACATTTTACACCCTTTATATTTTAGTCGACTAAATCGACTGTAGATTTAGTCGACTATATTCTTATGATAATTTGTCGACTAAAACTAGACTAAAACTAAAACTATTCAGATGACTAAATTATGACTCAAACTAAATTACATTTTTGTCAAAAGACTATGACTAAAACTAAATCAAAATTTGCTGTCAAAATTAACACTGTGTGATACGTCAGCACATATGTCTATGGATTTACTGAGCTGGCTAAAATGCTGCTGCCTGAAGGATGGAATTTTGTTCAGTCAGTCTGTTTACATGTTTTGTTATTTGCACAGAGTACTAGATGTACAGAAGTACACACAGGAGGAAGCACTTTGGTGAAGTTCTGCAGACTGGCTTTTTAAAGAATAAGTCAGCCTTTTGCTATTTTTGCTCTGTATCTTTTCTGTTTACATTTTAATAGCACAGCTGTGAGTCTGTTGTTATGGAGGAAAAAAGCATTAATTTATTTGAGGAGCATTATTATTTAAATATGTCAATAGTTTATTTTTGAGCAATTTCTCATGTACATCTAGGGCTGAATGTTAATAAAAGTGCTCGTGGGACATCTGGGACATGTAGCTTTGACTCAGAAGTGCCTTTTTGTTTATACCTTTTGGGAAGATATATATATATATATATATCAATCCAGATAAATTATATCGAGATATTGTTCGTGGTCCCTAGGCCCACCCTCCTGTCGGTCCACCACCCACACGAGGTGCCATAGGGTTTTGGTGCAGGCCAAGGGGGCGAAGCCTCTATCAAGGCTGGAATTGAGGTAGTTCATGAGGTTGAGAGATGCCGGCTAGAGATAGTCGGGCACATCTCATCGCACATATTGGGCTTTGGAACTAGTCTACTGGAGAGGGGGCTCTGTTCCAGTCTGGAGTTGAGACGGTGGGCTAGGGTAGGTATCCTTTTACCACCTCAGCTTGCTGCCTTACATTGGGGTTTTTACTGATGGACAAGAGGGTTGTTTCCCTGTGCCTTCAGGCAAAAGAATGGGTCCTGACTGTTCAGAGCAGTTCAGAGCACCCAGCCTTCTTGGAGTCACTTGGTGGACTGCTCGAGGGTGCTCTGTCTGGTGATTCCATTATCCTACTGCAAGACTTCAACACTCATGTAGGCACTGACGGTGAGACCTGGAGGGGCCAGGTTGTGAGGAACAGCCTGCCTGATTTGAATCTAAGTGTTGTTCTGTTATTGGACTTTTGTGCAAATCACAGTTTCTCCATGAGGAACACCATGTTTGAACATAAGAATGCCCATAATTGCACATGGCACCAGGACACCCTAGGTCACAGGTCGATGACCAATTTTGTAATCACATCATCAGATCTGTGGCCATATGTTCCAGACATTCAAGTGAAGAGAGGAGCTGAGCTGATCACCACCTGTTGGTGATCAGCTAACACCACCCCTTTCATGGACTGTTTTTTCTCCTGCCCTCAGGTAGAAGATACTGCAGCCTGACATACAGAACCACAAGGTTACTTGACAGCTTCTTTCCAATGACCATCAGACTGCTGAAAACTACAAAATCTTAAGACAATTTATTATATATCAACTACTTACTGTACAATCTCTGTACACAACTAAAGTGCAATACAATGCAACCTACAGTACAATATAGTGCAATACAGTGAAATGCCATAGCTCAGTCATTCCCAAAGTTGACTGATCTAAAACCCAGAAAATCCCACAGGGCCCTCCCAAATTTAAATCTTCACTCTCATCAAAATACAAGAGAAAGTCATGGACTTCCTTGAAAATTTGATTCAAAAACCATAACACAGGCTGCTGCCTATAAATTGCTAACTGCTACCCAGATATATGTAATGTGCTAATGCCAATATGTGACCCACTTGCCACTGGGACGCAAACTTCAATACAGGAGCTTTTAGGTCATAGTAAAAAGTAATATAATTACTCTGGTAATAGTTTGTGACACAAACTAACCACCTCCTATTACCAGCTTTAATTCACTTTTTATATAAATAAATACTTGTATGTAAATATGTAACTGTACATACTTGTGAGAAATTTCACACTGAATTTCTGTTATTACTGCGACCCACCAGGGGCCCCAGCCCACACTTTGGGAACCACTGCCATAGATCTTGGTGTTTCTATTCATTTATTTGGTGTTTTTATATTTATTTATTTTTATTTGGTGTTTTTATTTATCTAGTGTGGGTTTATATTTCACTGTGACCTGATGAAATGTATTTTTGTTCTGCACTGCAATCTTTGGTGTGGTGTCTGAATGACAAAGTGAATCTGAATCTTAGTGAAGGGAAAGGAGAGTGTGAGATCGTCTGACAGATTGGGGCTATAGCTGCAGTAATGCAGACACTGCACCAGTCCATTGTGGTGAAGGGCGAGCTGAGTGTAAAAAGTGGATGGATGGATGGATGGATGGATGGATGGATGATATTTCTATCTAAATAGGCAGCTCATTTTCTTTCTCTTGAAAATACTTTCTTTAAAGATGGAACACATTTTGGGGTCAACTTGAAAGAAAGGAAAGTGTGAAATATAAAAGTGAGATCAGAGGTCAAATGTGACATATTTGGATACAAACTATAATGTGATATTTAGAATCCCCATGTACAATATAATTTCCTAAATGTTGCTAGTCCAAACAAAAGCATCATTTTAAGTAGTTTTTCATGATTTTTTAATAGTAAACCACTGTTTACATGTAAAAATGTTAGATAACATATGAAAATTCCCAAGTTGATTATTCATATTAAGACAATTATTATTGTATTAAAAGTTTTTAGTATAGTGAAATAAATGCCTATATGTATGTCCACTAGTCAGTGAGAACATGTGAAAACAGTGCTTAAGAAGAAAAATGTCTTGTGATGTTAAGTGATCCAACATGTAAATGGACTAGTTCTTATATAGCGCTTTTCTACTCAGTCAGAGCACTCAAAGCACTTACACAACATGTTTTACATTTACCCATGCACACCCATTCATACAAGCCCTTCCATATTAATTAAGCTAAGTGCTTTTTTAAAATTATCTACCATTCACACACATTCACACTCCGACGGTTGCGTCGGAGAGCAACTTGGGGTTAAGTATCTTGCCCAAGGATACATTGGCATGTAGCCTGGAGTAGCCAGAAATCGAACCCCTGACCTTCCGATCAGTAGGTGACCTGCTCTACCTACTGAGCTACAGCCACATGTCTATTAGCAAAATTCCCCTTTTTTGCCAAAACCTCTGATATCACCTCTGAGAATAGACAGATTTGCCTGAACAACCAATCTGGGGGCAAAATGTATCTGTGGTGAAAGTCTGACTCCGTAAATATGTATATTCACTTGAGAAGGTGGATAAATCTGCTGGTCCAACCAAGCTTAATGTAAAAATATAACCCCGTCTCTCCTGTTGAGTAAGGTAGGGTGTCAGGTGGGAGAGCTGGAGGTAATTTCATGAACAAAAGCACAGAATTGTTCCTTTGCTGTGACATTGTGCACTGGACAAACTTCACCAGGCCTTTAATTAGAGCTTTTAACTTTGAGAAACAGAAGAAAGGAGCACCAGAGGTTCCGATGGAAGAATGGGAGATTTAGTTGCATTTCTTCAACAACAATAGTACTAGTACCAACTGCAGCAACAGCACTACTGTTACCAAAAATAGTGGCAATAATAGTAGTAGCAGTAGAGTCAAATTTAAAATAATCCACATGTCACATAAGTGCATCAGTGACTCCAACAGGGTAGGTCTCCTTTTGCTGTTTCTAAGCGGTACATAGCTCAACTATTTTGAAAAACAAAGAAAGTAACAAGGACACTCCTGGTTGCAAAAGTATCTGATCAGTGTAGACATAGTATTATAAGTCCACACAAGTGACAGTTTTGTGTAAGGACTGAAACTAAAAACAAAGCACAAGCACAAAAAAACAAACAGGCAGCTAAACTGGGAAAAGGTTTAGCTGCCTGGAAAATTCAAAGAAAATCTAAAAATATCAAATCAAACTTTCTGGTATCCTTTTAAAGAACGTTCTGCACTGTAGCTTTCTCTTTTTTCTGTATTTGATTCTTGGTGTATTCTGTTATTTTAACTGAAACATAATCCTTTAAAGCTCACAATTCCTTCTTCACTCAACATCAAATTTAATGCTATTAGAAATTTGTGCTGAGACTGAGTGGCTCTCAGAATATAGTTTGTGTGCTCTCAAAGCATTTCTTTTTCAGTTACTTCCATATGAGAGCCAATTAAGTTTATTCACTTGCATCTGTGTTTTTTTCCCCTTTTTAAAAATGTTCTTTTCTGATCTCTTCTTCCCTTCACAAATCCCTTTCCCTTTCTCTTAACCCGTCTCCACTCACTCCCGGAATCTCACTTTGACATCTTTTGGGGACCCCTCTTCCTGCTCCACCTTCAGATGCCCTCTCGTTATAGGAATGCGCTGAACATCGTGGTCACCACCCTTTTTGCTGCGGTGGTCCTCTTCACCATCCTACTGGCCTATGTTACAGGTTCATGTCAAACGCAAACATGTAATGATAATAAAAAAACATATAATGTTCATATTTATTTATTTTTCTTTCTTCATTATGAAGGCTACCAGTTTATCCACACTGAGCAGCACCACCTGTCCTTTGGCCTATATGGTGCCTTCCTCTCCCTCCACCTTTTTCTTCAGAGCCTCTTCGCCTTCTTGGAGCATCGGCGGATGAGGAGTCCAGCCCAGCCTCAACACCTCCGTCGTTCTGTGGCCCTCTGCATCGCAGCCTACCAAGAGGACCCAGACTACCTGAGGAAGTGCCTGCGCAGCATCTGCCGAATCTCTTTCCCAGGCTTGAAGGTGGTGCTGGTTGTGGATGGAAACAGGCCCGAGGACCACTACATGATGGACATTTTCCAGGAGGTGATGGGCGGGGCAGACCAGGCTGGAAGCATGGTGTGGAAGGGGAACTACCACAGTGATGGAAGTGGAGGGGGAGGTGTCGGAGGTGGGGGAGGGTGTGCAGCGCACATGGAAGAGACAGCACAGGTGTCAAGGATGGTCAGAGGTTGCCGCTATTCTTGCATTATGCAGGAGTGGGGAGGGAAAAGGGAGGTGATGTACACTGCCTTTAAAGCACTGGGGGACAGTGTGGATTATGTGCAGGTAAGGGCTACACACACAGAAATCATTGTCCATTTACACCTGCACTGGCAAAAAAAAAAAACCCCAATACATTTAGGCTCAAATTTACACATGATCTGTGTAGTCATTCTGACCACTTACTAACTCCAGTAATGTCTATCTGTTTAACTATGTTTAAAAGAAAAAGAAAATGGTATGGGTCATATGTATTTTCTAAATTAGTTAGTTACCTTAGCTTTAACCCGCTCAAGTATTTTGTTAAATGGAACTCATGGTACTATGCATATGGGAGGACATATATATATATATATATATATATATATATATATACACACACACACACACACAGGGGTTGGACAATGAAACTGAAACACCTGTCATTTCAGTGTGGGAGGTTTCATGGGTAAATTGGACCAGCCTGGCGGCCAATCTTCATTAATTGCACATTGCACCAGTAAGTACAGAGTGTGAAGGTTCAATTAGCAGGGTAAGAGCACAGTTTTGCTCAAAATATTGTAATGCACACAACATTATGGGTCACATACCAGAGTTCAAAAGAGGACAAATTGTTGGTGCACTTCTTGCTGGCGCATCTGTGACCAAGACAGCAAGTCTTTGTGATGCATCAAGAGCCACGGTATCCAGGGTAATGTCAGCATACCACCAAGAAGGACGAACCACATCCAACAGGATTAACTGTGGACGCAAGAGGAAGTTTATTGTGGTCTAAAACCAGGTGTTTCAGTTTCATTGTCCAACCCCTGTATATACACACACATATATATATATATATATATATATATATATGTGCAGGTAGAATTCTGATGGGTTAATAACAACAATAACATCTTCTCGTTGACCATAGAGCAAAGTCAAAATGTACAATTAAAGTTTCAGGTTGAATTAACACAACTTAAAGTCCTTCTAGCTGTTCTGTGTGGCAGTACTGAGGTTAATGCTAACATGCTTATATTTAACAGAAATCAATTTTAGCATCTCTATTGATCATGCTAACATTTAATTAATGCTAAATTCATTATAGTACAAGTGCAGTTGAAGCTGTTAGGAATCTCATTTTTGTAGGCGCTTGTCAGCAATAAAGATAATGCATTACTTTTCTTACCCAATTCTGTAAAGTGTGTTGTTAGGAGTATCAAATCTCCCACACTCCAAAATCACATCTTTTGTATTTAACATGGTAGAAACCATACTTGTGATTTTTTTAAGTAAAAATAAAGCATCTGTTTATTAGGAAAAAATCTGTATTTAACTAACTACTGACTAATGTCTTAGCATAATACATCACTCTAGCTGTGGGTTACTGTGCAAAACTTTTACTATGTAGTTTATTGTTGCTGAAGAAGCTACTGTCCATTTTTTTGTCATTTAGTCCCTGCCGAGACGTTAATCTAACAGTATCTGGTGTGTAAAACATCACCAGTGTCATGAGACTGCAACTAAATTATTTTCTTATCCTTCCCAATTCAAGTGCATATTCCTAACTTCAGTGGTCGCTGAACAAGTATGTTTAGTCAGCCAAGAGAGAAATTCAGACTGTACCCACATAACGATCACAGCCGGCTTTGCGTTTCTGCATAACCTGGCAAGTTTCTTCTACTGCTTATATATTAAACACTATATTTTAACATATTTAAATAATATTAACACTTAGTAATAAATTAGGAATGAAAAACTGATATGTGTCAGTTAAAATTTTTTTTTGTGGTATTTCACATTTTTACCCCTGAGTCACCTGAAAAATTCTGGCCACTGTTCATCTGTAGTGAGTGTAGCTGTCTGCTGTTTACCTTGGCTGACAACATGCTGGGTGAGAAATGTCCACATGTATTTATTCTTGAGTAGGCTGAAAAACTGCCAGCGATGCTGAGGTGAGTTGTTGAGAATATCCAGAACTTTTCTGTCAGTAAGCACTGCTGTTTTTACTGCCATTAGCTGCTGTTAGCCTCTGTTAGCTGCTGTTAGCCAGCATTAGTGAAACTTTCTTTGAAGTAGATCTAACATTGTTGGACTTGGACATCTGCAAATAAACCTTCATACAATGTGAGAATGTAATCTGAATGTAATCTGCTTATCAGAGTGTGATTTTGTATGATTTTTGTATGAAGAGATTAAAGAGGCAAAACCATATAATGTATCATTTATAGTGCTATAATCAAGGGTTACAGTGGGCTGGACCGAGGGCCGATGTCCATAAGTTGTGCTCGTGGTACTTCAGTATTTAGTTAGCACTGCAGAAGAGGAGCGAGCATAAAGAGAGTAACCTGCTGTGACAGGTAATTTTAAATGCAATGTTTCTAAATGCTCAACAAATATCAGCACAAAAAGTGTGTGCAGTTTGCCACACAGTCTGTCTGCTAGCTAAAGGAACAGCTGCTGTATTTCCAGGGACAGCAAAGAATGAGCCATAACTTCAGTCAGATGGAGAAAGATGTAAGGACAGAAGAGGAAGAGAAGCACTGCAGCAGCAGATCATCTGATCACAGCCTGCACACCAGCATCATTTATTGCAGCTCACAATAGAAAGTTGTGATTCTTCTTCCCATGCAGAGCCACTACAGCTGATCTTAGACTTCCTCCACCTTCCTTATCCCACTGTAACCCCTGAGTATCCTCATCTTTGTGTTTAGTTGTGGAGGCACAGTCACCCTCTGCTATGTAGGACACAGAGAACAGAGCTGTTTTCCCTTTCACAGCTTGTGTCCTACATAACAGATTCAAGCTGAGTGCATTCATTAGGATTAAAATGTACGTTACAAATGAATAACGTTTGTATTCTCATGTAATATTATTTTATATTTTACAATGATATATAATGAGGTTCAGCTAGCTTTACACAAAAATAGCTGGTAGAAACGTCCTCCATAGAGCTACTTTTACTTTCTTACATTGAGTACATTTCAGAGCCTGTACTTTTTTACTTTTATGTACTTTGGTAAAAGTTGAAGTACTGGTTCAACTTCTTTACTCGAGTAGTTTTTAACACAAGTACTTGTACTTCTGCTCAAGTACAGAATGTCAGTACTTTTGCCACCTCTGCATTAGCTGGCATAACGTTAGCTTAGAACTGGTTTATGGTCTTTGCCTTACAATATAAAGCATCTTGAGGTGACTATTTGCTGTGATTTGGCACTATATAAATAAAATTGAACAGAATTGGATAACTAGCTGTTGTTGTTTCGCTGGTTCATTAACAGCTGTCCAGAGATGGAAAGGTCTAATCTGCTGACAAGTAACTGTGACAATATGGGGAATAAATAAGCATGTTTATGCATGTTTTTGTTTTTTTTTGTATGTTAGAGCCCTGACTTCAGTTCAGGTTGCTTGCCAAGAAATTTCAGATATTTATTGACTGCAAGTCCTTCAGCATGACTGAGAAGAGGTTTTAGACCATAAAAGAGAATACAATACATATATGGCAATACATATATTTCTATAACATAAAATCATAACTGTATTTTATTTTTCACTTTATGATTTTATGTTATAAAGCTATTTTAAAGACATATTAATCACTTTTAAGGGCAGTTGTGGCCAGACACTGGGTGTCTGTTTTATCCTGTTTTAAGTTTTTGTGCAGTTAAAACAATCACCTGAAACAAAAATGTTAAGACTATTTTAATGCCAAATGCAAACTAACCATGTAATCCCAAAACTACTTTGAAAGAGTGGGAAAAAAATTAATATCTGCATTCCAAACCAGTGGATATCTAGTTCCTCCTTCATAGCCAGCTGTTGCACACCCTCAGTGTCCCAGCTGTGGATCAAAGATCATGTCCACAGCTGAACCAGGTGTGCTGAAATTACAGTTAACCAGCTGGGATGTCTGACAGCAGCCTCTCATTGTTCTCCTGCATTTTAGCGTCAATACCAGTGCCTGTTTGGCAACACCTGGAGTTTAATTTGACTGCTGTTTGTAATTGTCTGAACCTGTGTTTGATCCTCAGTAGAACTTACCTTGAATTTTCTGTTTTCTCTTTTTTTCCAGGTGTGTGACTCAGACACAGTTTTAGACCCAGCTTGTACCATAGAAATGCTAAAGATCCTCGAGGAAGATCCAATGGTGGGAGGGGTTGGTGGAGATGTACAGGTAAAACACAATATTGGAAAAAGGAAAACAGAAAAGTCACCTTAAAGTCTCTTGGCACTGATCAGAGTTTAATTCTCCACCTTCTGAATCCCACTGTAACCCCTGAGTGTACTCATGTTTGTGTTTAGGTGTGGAGGCACAGCCGGAGGCACAACACATTTTTTAAAAATGTATTAAAATTAAAGAAATTAGGTGTTTCTTTCTTTCTTTTTTATGGATTAACATAGCGTTTGCCTTCTTTATTAAGTTGGGTCTTTGAATATGCAGTTTGGTCCCACCTATATACCCACTGTTCTCTCTGCCATTTGCTTGCAGTTAGAGCTCTGCAACTCCTGTACAACTCCATGCTCCACTATTACAAGGTGTAGGCAAATGACAGGAACTTGACTACATTACCAAACACTTACTAATGTGTTTCTAATGCCAATGTTGGTTTTCCAATTTTTATGTATGCAACATGGTTCTCTCAATCTGTTTTTTGGGACTGATCAGTAACAGCAAACTGACTGTTGCTGTTGACAGCTTGTTTTGAAACACTATTGTGTCTACTAGTGTACTTTAAATAATGGGCACCATCTGACATGCCTATAACTAAATCTAAATCCTTCTCACTAATACATTTGACCTTTTACATTGAATACATGTGAAAATAGCAAAACAATGTGATTTGACAAGCAGGTCTTGGTCGATGTTTTTTCACCACAAGATAAGGCTTTGTTAAATAATTCAAAGATACATGACATGACAGACAATCCATCATGTCAGCTTGAAAGGCTCAACACAACTGTGGTTCTCATTCACTGAGAAATGTTTGGGGCACTTTGACCAAAAACAGAAATCACAGCTAGCTCAGCAAGTGCCAGCCGCTAGTTTGTTCCAGACAAACACAATCGCATGAAGCTACAGAAGAAATCTTCTGGTGATGAACCAATCTTCAAGTCTAGGACTGGTTAAAGGATCATAGTTGGTTACGTTAGCTTGGTATATATCCTGTTAATGCATCTACTGTATTGTGGCTCTGTGTCATAGAGCTACAGTGTATCACAAAAGTGAGTACACCCCTCACATGTCTGCATATATTTAAGTATATCTTTTCATGGGACAACACTGACAAAATGACACTTTGACACAATGAAAAGTAGTCTGTGTGCAGCTTATATAACAGTCTTCATGTAGAGCAACAATTCGTCTTTTAAGATCCTCACAGAGTTCTTTGCCATGTTGGAACTTTCAGTGACCAGTTTGAGAGAGTGTGAGAGCTGTACTACAAAATTGAACACGTCTGCTCCCTGTGCACACCTGAGACCTAGTAACACTAACGAGTCACATGACATCATTTTGGAGGGGAAATGACAAGCAGTGCTCAATTTGGACATTTACGGATGTAGTCTCTTAGGGGTGTGCTCACTTTTGCTGTATATTGAGTTATTTTGAGGGAAGAATAAATTTACACAGTTATATAAGCTGCACACAAGACTACTTTTCATTGTGTCAAAGTGTCATTTTTTCAGTGTTGTCCCATGAAAAGATATACTTAAATATCTGCAGAAATGTGAGGGGTGTACTCACTTTTTGATACACTGTATATAGTTCAACCAGCAGGGATGAGCAGTTCAACCAAAAGAGCCAGAAGGAGTTGCACAAAACAACATATAAAATCTGCAAACTGCCCACAACTTTGCAGAAAGAAAAGTATTTTTTACATGAATTTATTAAATCTCTGCTTTTAAATTAGAAAAAAGTCACCAGTTTTCTCCATTAGGAACAATTAAAGCTGTCTACCTTGCATATTCATCTAAGAATGAGAAAGTTACTCATATCCTCCTTACCAAGTTGGCAACCCATGTAGGGATAGGAGAAGGGTTTGGCTTACATCCATATCTTTATATTGAATTTTTTTGCCTGTTCGAAATACTCAAAAATAAAATCTTAACAGAAAAAGCTACAATGCAAAAATGTAGGACACTTCATTTGTAACTCTTTCTAGCTTCTGAAAATCTTTCTATTTAGTATGTGGCTTAAACAAAACCCAGCCCTAACACTAACCCTAGATGGGTCCTGGGATATAAGATTACAGTGTAAACACATAACTTAAGATACAATGAAACCTGAAGATTTTATTTTCTTTTGTTCTTCAATATATTTCTCTTCCAGATCCTCAACAAGTATGACTCATGGATCTCCTTCCTAAGCAGTGTGCGCTACTGGATGGCCTTCAACATTGAGCGCGCATGCCAGTCCTACTTTGGTTGCGTCCAGTGTATCAGCGGTCCTCTGGGGATGTACAGGAACTCCTTGCTACAGCATTTCCTTGAGCCATGGTATCACCAGACCTTCCTAGGCTCCAAATGCAGCTTTGGAGATGACCGCCACCTCACCAATCGAGTGCTCAGCTTTGGGTACAAGACGAAATTCACGGCTCGATCACAGTGTCAGACTGAGACACCAACCCAGTATCTGCGTTGGCTCAACCAGCAGACTCGATGGAGCAAGTCTTACTTTCGTGAATGGCTCTACAATGCCCTGTGGTTCCATAAGCACAGCCTCTGGATGACTTACGAGTCCATGGTCACTGGCTTCTTCCCATTCTTCTTGGTTGCCACAGTCATCCATCTGTTCTATCGTGGACGACTGTGGAACATCCTGCTCTTCTTACTGACGGTCCAGTTGGTCGGGATGGTGAAGGCCACATATGCCTGTTTTTTGCGTGGCAGCGTGGTCATGATCTTCATGTCACTTTACTCTCTTCTTTACATGTCCAGTCTGCTCCCTGCCAAAATATTTGCCTTGCTCACTATCAACAAGGCTGGATGGGGCACATCAGGCCGCAGAAAGATTGTGGTCAACTTCATTGGTGCTGTGCCAGTCACAGTGTGGACCATGGTGCTACTCGGAGGTGTGGCATATACGGTTTACTGTGAAACACAGGAACCATTCAGTGAGACTGAGAAAGCCTTGTTGATAGCAGGGACGATACTCTATGCCTGTTACTGGCTTATTCTGGTGGTGCTCTACTTGGCAATCGTAGCCAAACGGTGTAATAAGAAGGAAGAGCAGTATCATCTGTCATATGCAGAGGCCTAAACCAGAGAGAGACTGCTTGTCTGAGTTTCACTGCAGCATGA
This sequence comes from Australoheros facetus, assembly GCA_030220045.1. NCBI lineage: Eukaryota > Metazoa > Chordata > Actinopteri > Cichliformes > Cichlidae > Australoheros > Australoheros facetus. The sequence goes on along the minus strand of JASGAU010369943.1, from coordinate 10,499 downwards.
TTCTAGCAAGGTCTCTACTCACCCTGCTAGAGCAATAAGCAGTGAATAAGAAACACACATCCTCATCACTTGTACGACAAAACTGTGAATCTATTTGAGCAGCACAAATCCAGTTGGGGGGACTTAAGAGATCCATACAGCTCTCCCATTTATCCCATGTTTTATGGTGCTTCACAGTAAAAAACCAAGCAGAACTGGTCATAATGTTATGAAGTGTTCATAAATATGCTCAGAAGAATATCAGGTAATTGATGGGTACAGGTGAGCTGTAAAATTGTGACAAGTGCCAAACAGACTAGAATTTGTTTTTATATTGACGATATTCTCTCAGATCAATCAGAGCACCTACTTCACAAAAGAGAAGGGAGGCTCAGTTGGATTTAGATGTTTAAGTGGATCTGAAGTGATTAGACAGAGACAAAACAAAATGTAAAAGTTATAAAACAAATTCAACTGAACAATCTATCTGGCATAGAAGAAAAGAGAAGATGCCCATTTGTCATGGCTGGTCAACATGGGTGTAAAAATATAGAGAGGAGAGAAGTAAGTCTTGCACCTCTCTGTGAGTTATACACCAAAACACATGCAGACATACTCTATAACGTCCTAAGATCTGCACAGTTGGTGCATGAACAGGGAAAGCATGAATACCATCCGTGCATCCATCCATTTTCTTCCACTTATCCAGTTTACATGAATATTCATAGTGTCTCAATTTGCACACTTCCACTGGTACACTTTATACTTCCAGAGTACACGATACATAATACTGCATACCTGCTAGTGGAGTGTGTGAATTTCAGCAAAATAGCATTGTGCTCTTGACAAAAATAATGTTTGCAAGATTTTACTATGATTGTGCACCAACTGCCACCTTTTGTAATAATTTTCAACATGTTGACATATTGATTGCCCTTTGTCACTGATTCTGTTCATAATTTTTATGGACAGAATTTCTAGGCATAGCAAGTGACGGATGGCTTCCACCTTAGTGGTCACAGAATCTCATCTCTGCTTTTTGCAGATGATGTGGTCCTATTGGCTTATCAGGTGGTGGCCTCCAGCTCACACTGGAGCGATTCGCAGCCAAGAGTGAAGCAGAAGTTTTGAGAATTAGCACCTCCAAGTGTGAGGCCATGGTCTTCAGCTGGAAAAGGGTGGAGTGCCCACTGCCAGTCAGGGATGAGTTGCAGCCCCAACTGCAGTTGTTTAAGTGTCTTGGGGTCTGGACCTGGACTGATATGTCAAACCGGTGCTATAATGTTTTTGGTGATTGGTTCTGTGGTTCCCGAACAGAACTGGTGCTCAAAAATTAAACTGGCATACCAGTAGCAATAAGATGTGTAGCTATGAGTGGCCTGGGATCAACATGCATTCTAATATCCTTCAGCAAAGTAACAGCAAGAAGAGATTTAGGCAAATGAGGAATCACACAAAACAATGTTAATAAATTATATATGTCATTGAAAGATGTTGCATTATTAAAGTTGTTATATTGTTATTAAGTCAATTTCAATGGCCATAATACAGCAACTTTTTCCTCAACTCATTAAATAAAATATAATATTTTTCTTCTAAAATAACAACTAGGAAAATGAGAACGTTTCAAGCTGATGAAAATTTGCAAATTTCTTTTTTGGTGTGAGATCAGAAAAAAGTCCAAAAAACAAGAAACTATTAGCTATTTAGTTTTCTCTCTTATTCCATTTCTTTCTTACTTTCCATGAACTGACACATTTCCTCAGGCAGCTCATCGCACCTTTATGTGATAAGGGACGCCGGGCCAGCCCAAGGCATAGGCGGCATATGCCGCTGCATAGGTCAGGGGGCCCCCAAGCTCACCTAACTTTTTCATGAAACTTTTTTTTTTTAAAAACATGCCAATGTCCTAAAAGAAAAAAGAAACTGTTACAACACTCCAGAATTATACAATTGTAGCAATACTAATTTAATGAGTAGACTACTTGACAACTGACTTCATGTGTCAGTGTGCCTTCAGGTAGTTTGGCAGGCATGCGCACTGGCAGTGCTCCAGGTGACCTGATGGTCTGTCAGTTACAGTCATTTGTGGATGAGGCTACAAAACAAATGTCACAGAAAGGACCTGTCTCTCTGGAGCAGAGAAGAGGAAACAGAGAAGATTAGAGGAAGAAAAAAAAGGCAAGAAGACAAAGGTATGGTTCCATGAGTAATTACAATACATTTAGTTGGTAACCAACTCCAAACGGTTCACTAGCTAGCTAGGTAAGGTCTCTATCAAAAAAGCACAACCTGTCAGCCTGTGTCACCGTCCTCAGTGTGTTTCTAGTTATTTACATTTTGCTTGGATCTTTTACTGGTGAAGTTAATGATTGAAACAACTGAACTGACTTTAACCACATGGTTCTAAGTATGACTTTATAAACAAGTAGCCAACATATCGGAGTGTGTGTTGTGTGAAAAATGGCTAAATGCTTGAAAAGTTGCTGCTTACATAGCAGATTAATGAATTGGTCCATTCAGTCATAGCACTCCAATTCCCATCTTTACCCCTGTCTCTTTGATAAGCAGAAAAGAGTCGATGGATGGACTCCAGTAGAATGGGCATTTACTGGTTAGGTTATGCCTCTGTCAAATGTGCACATATTCACATAGCTACATGCTGTAAATGTTCTGGTAACATAACAGAGATATTTGGAATATTTTTCACCAAGTTTATCTTCCCCGCCTTTTCCTTTATTCTTTCTACTTTCACATTCAAATTGTGGCCTCTCAGTTTAAATTCTAATTTTAATGGCTTTCACATTCATTAAATGTCAGTGGCATTTTATTCAGTCTGAATCCAGATAATGTATTTGTGTCAAACCTGGCATTTGTTCAATTTTGATATTCCGTCATCTACACTTGAGGTATTTGTTAGTACTCAAGTGCTGTCTTACACTTGCACATTAAAACTGAAAATGTATGTTCATCATTTATTGACTTATTAAATACAAAGACTGAATGTTGCACATTGAGCGCTGTTTTTTTTTTTTGTTTTGTTTCTTTTTTAAGTCTGATCAACCACTAACAATCCAATGACAGTAAAGAAACAGATTGAAAAGATAGCTCAGTGGATCATGGATTGCTCCTCCAGTCGGCATGGCGAAGTATCCTGGGGCAAGATACTGAACCCCAAGTTGCCCCGATGCATCTGTAAGTGTGTGTGAATGTTAGAAAAAGTGCTGGACAACTGAGTGAATGAGTAGTAGGAGTGCTCATCTTTGAGTGCTCAGCTTGAGTAGAAAGGCACTGATGACATCTTCATGTTCCTGCAAACATATTGTTTCTGTCTAATTAAAAACACTGTTCTTCACCAGACATAGGATGGAAACAATGATTCATTTATTAAATTAAATCTGAGACAAACCGATGCTCAGCATCATTCACTGACAGACTGTCCAAATTTCTGGGGGTAGAAATGTTTCATTGGCACATAAATAGTCACACTGTAGAACAAATCTGAGGTGACCCTTCCCTCTAAAGTGGACAACTGGATTTAAACAATAAAAGACAATCAGCAGTATTTATTTATAATGTACATTCATGACTGCACGTAACTGATGTTGCAAACATCATCAGTTATTATTTATGAGGAGTTAACTGAACTGTAAAGAGTGCCTCTGGACATGCTTTATGTGTCCATCCATCTGCTCTGCCACTCTGCCTACAGCGTGTGATTAAATGAAATTTTCTTCAGCAGATTTTTATTTTGAATTTTGGCTAAAACACCTGGATAGAAACCCAGGTAGTGAGGCACACCCATTGATGTCAGATTTTGGTTTACTAAAAACTGCCTTCAACAACAGGATCACAAAGTCTGACAATCTAAACACATTTCTTCGAGTAAGACAAGACAGGGAGTCTGCCCAAATGCAGTCCTGCTACACCTTCTTGGGTACATTTGTGATGATAGGTTTGGGCCGTATCTTAAAAATCAGTTTCCATTTGATGAGTGCAGACACAGAGTAAAAGGTGGAAGCAGAGCCTTGTTGATCAGTATCCATTGCTTCCTCTATAACAACATCTTTACTGTTGGGACTGTCCTGTGAATGGCCCGATTGCTTGGTGAGAACAGCAAAGGGTTTCTCCAGTTTGACTTGCTTCCCGTAGAGAATGTGATGTCCTACAATCAGCACTGGCACCCCCTGGTGGATGGAAGAAAAAAGCTAATAAAGTGGCACTGTATCTCCAAGCTTTCCTCTAGCTTATACAGAGGACCATTTACAAGAGCAACGTAAATCCTAATTATTTTTTTTTGGATCTACCAAATTGCTTATTTATTGGCACCACAGGATATCATAAGAACAGATACTTTAGTACCAACTTGATGGCAGTCCTGTGCAGCTGCAGCAATAGGCCAACTGAGACAAGTGTAAGAAAATATCCAATATTTCTAGACCCTACAACATCAATGCTGAATTCACATAAAGAGTGTGTGTATAGAGTACTAGAGAAAAACAAGGGCTGTGATGTTTTCCCCTCATGCTATGAAAAAACTCCAGCCCTGTGACTTTCACAGAAGCTGGATAAGCAGTTGCTGGAAAATGGATGGATAGATGGTTTGAGATCCACCAGTTAAGCAGTTCTAATCATAGACAGTAAATGCTTTTTATTTTATTTTATTTATAAGTTGACCCCGCTGAGCCCAAGTACCATGGATTTTTTTTTTTATCGTTAAACGCTGCAACCTTTAATAGAAAGCTACTGTTAAGCTGACAAATCTTATTAGCCTGTTACTGTTAAATATAAAATCTCAGTTGCCATAAAGAAAGAGGTTAACCATGATTCAGTGCTCTCTGGCTGCTATGACCTTGTCTTCATGCTGGGAATGGGAAATAAACTTGCCCGCATCTCATTTTCTCTTACCATCTATGTTTGCACAGATGTGATTGATTCATTTAATTCCATTACACAGATGTTTTGGACATAACATCATTGCAACATTCTGTTGATAGCTTTAGTTCATTTTGGAAGGCTGTAAACTATTTGAATTTTTAAAGGCTGGCTTTAATTAATCTTTGGATTATCCGAAACTTGCATTCAGATGGTGCAATTTCAAGTCAAAACAAAATGAAAACAAAAACTTCAGAAAACACAATGACATTAAAAAAAAAAAAATCATATTAAGGAGAACNAACATTGGGAAAATCTTTTTTTTTTTTTTTTTAATTGTTGTGTTTTTGGTTTGCATTTTCCAAAATTATCTTGTGTTTTTTTTCCCCCTTAATGTGTTTTGCACCTCAGTGCCAGCATACTTGTATTTGCCACTATTATGAGACCGGTATTAAAGTTTTGCCTTTAGCCTGGGGATTAACTTATCTAGCCACTGAATATGAGTCTGATTCTGGTTCCTGGTCTGCCTCCAAATTCCCAGAGTTCATCCAAATGAGGTGACAGAGATTTTAGTGTTGATCTGCATTTTGCACCAATATTGCCCTGTTTTATAAATAAACTTGCTTTATTACTACCTAAAGTACTTTGAATTGCTTCTGTGTGAGGTTATGCTGTTCACATAAATGTCGCTTTAATTAAGAACACCACTACCATTATTTCTGTCCTTTATTTAGTATATAAATTAAGGGAATGGTAAAGAGTTGAGACTGAATTTTTATCAAACACATAAATGATCTCTTTCTGGGGTTTATTGTGATTTTCAGTGTGTCATGTACCTCTTTGGTGTACAGCAGGTCTCCCATCACATTTCCTGCCAGACCAGAGTTGTGTCTGGACACCATCTCCCCCTGTAACTCCACCACCAGCCACTCTGGAGGACTGCTGCCATCCACGCTGCCTCTGCAGTAGCAGATACACATAAACATCCAGTAAAGCAGGGTACTGATCATACTTAGCCTGCTTTGTTTAAAAGAGCACAAATGTTGCACTTAGTAGGGCTGCAGATAGGAATTATTTTAGTAATAAAGTGTTCTATTGATTATTCCATTGATCAATAGAACAATGGAATAAATAAATACCTTTGTTTTATTAATGAGCAATAATATATATTCAAAAGAGAATGGTCTTTTAAAATGAACTTCTCATTGGTTTCCTTACATACAACATCTGTCAAAAAAACAAAAGTTTTTCATTGTATCTACGTGTCATATTAAATCATATTTTTTAAAGGAAACATTTTCTTAAATGCAAAAATAAATAATCACAAGCACAGTATTGCTAAATACATACAACCTAAACTAAATAATATAATAAAATAGCCTTTACTCTGTCCTCTTGGGGCACCTAAACTTTCGCTGATAAAAGTGAAAAATTGCACTCGTATATTACTGTATACAGCGCACCTTGCAGCAACCTTTATGAACAGTAACCCCCCCCCCAGCAATCAGCCAATCATGCTGAATGAGTACGCGAGCATATATCCCTAGAGAGGGGGTTGTTACATTTAAAGATTTGGCCATGTGCTCCGGTGAAGTAGCATGTTTTGTATACAGCACCAGGCAATCTGACAACGGCGATCACAATAATAGTTCCATTTAAATGACAATTTAAAATGGATCCTGTGGATAAGCAGGCGAGACCATCCAAGCTGTCACAGGGCGAGAGGCAGGGTACACCCTGTACAGGTTGCCAGCCTGTCGCAGGGCCAACGCAGAGAGACAGACAACATCCACACTCACATTCACACCTATGGGCAAAGAATCACCAATTAACCTAACCACAGTAACTGCATGTCTTTGAACTGTGGGAAGAAACCAAAGTACCTGGAGAAAATACACTTGCACTTTAATAGTTCACCATATGAAGATGATGTACAGTGATCAACTTCTGGAGGTCAAGGTCATATGGTTAAATTTGTTTTTCCTGTTAGTTTTTTTTCCATGTCCACTTCATATCTAAGAAATGGTTTGAAGAATTTTGATGAAACCACTTTAAGCAGAGATCACCTCCAGGAGGTCAAGGTCACATAATTATTGAATCTTTGTTTTTCTTGTTACAATGAACAGGGTTAATACAGTGCAATGGGCATTTTTTTTTGCCCCGCTATGCAGTGCTCTTGTTTTGTAATTGAGTTATTTGAGTTACTTAATGAATCACTGCAGCCCCAACGGTTTGTTTTTTATTAACATATGAAATATTAGATTGCAAGTTGTCTTTCAAGAGCAATACAGCATCCTTTCAAAATTGTATTGAAAAATGGTAATGCTAGTTGGGGTGGACAGCTATGCAAACACTTTATGGTAAAATACCATCACCTTCTAGTAAACATTGTCATTACATTTTGAAGGTTTTTTTTTAATCCAAAGTACCTTTAAATACTGTAGGTTAAAATGTAAACTCCATTCGCAGAGTTAACTTTAACATGTACACTGCCAACAGGGGTGAAGGATGATATCCAAGATCAAATTTAATAAGCTACCATTTACTTCTGATGGTATTGACTCAGATACATTCAATAAACGTTAGATTTGAAAATTGATTCCCCTCATTTTTTCGAAAACCTATTTCTTTGTGTTGCTTTGTGTTTTCAGTTTATGAACTGTCTTAATCCTGACGTCTTCGCTTAAAGTTCTTTTAAAAGGCGCTACAGAGACATTTCAGTGATTGACATGAACCTGCCTTCAGTATTTCCGCAATGAATACCAGTTTACTACCAAGTAATGGAAAAATAAAATCACTCTTACCTTACAACTATTTGAACCATCCTCCCGTCAATAACGAAGATGTGGTTTAACAAAAACACTAATTAATTTGCTATCGATTCAGCAGGTATGCCCACGAACCAGCACCGCTGTATCACTCCGTTCGTATTCCGGCGGTAGTTCCCGCCCGCTTTGCGTGTTCTCAGCGTGATGACGTATTTCCAGTTATCTTCGCTATTTACTACCGGTGTAAAGGTCATCAACGTGGGTCCTGGTGCTGTAAAGTGTGTTAGTGTTAGTGTTAGTGTGGAAGATATCGTGGTGACAACGAAGAAGCACAGCGGGTAAATTATGTTTTATAGTGATCATTAATGCAAGTGGATTACACAGAGCGTTTTGTGATGTTTCAGTTTGCTAACGGATGGGGAGCCGCAGTTCGTGCTTCGTAGTACACATTCAGGCATCAGCGAACAGTTGGTTTTCTAGATGTTTGTCAAGTAAAGATCTTTAATGAAAACGGGACTTCCTTAAAATTCTGACCGGTATTCCGAATACATTTCTCTAATCCCGACTTTTCTGATGTCTGGTTGATTAAAAATATTCAGTGCTGTTAATGATAAGAAATATTTTAATCTCGTTTACCCATTGTGTACCTGAAACAAAGTAAAGATGGCAGACCGGTGTTACATTTTAACTAGTTTTCACGTTAACTGGTTGTCAACTTTTCAACCCGTCATAATAAAATCCAGATGTTTCCAGTCGCAGATTCGTTACATTTATGAAAATTTTAGAAGTAAAAATCGAAGTTTTAGAAGACGCGTGTTGCGAATTTCATTAAGAATAAATTTTGACCATATAAATCGTCAGTAAGATATTTTAAATTAATAAATGAAAATAATAAATTAGCCAAAAACAGGATTCTAACCGTTGGCCAACTGGCAACTAAAGTAGCCTGCAAAATGCACTCCCCACATGGCGAGCCACAAGGACGACCTTAAGATAACTAAAAAGGTATTCATTGTCATTTTCTACCGAGTACCACTGTCGTGATTAGTCGTGGAGTCTTCTTTCAAACGTTGAGCACATACAGGCCATTAAATGCTTCTGTAAACAGCAGTTAAACGGGAAAGAAAAAGAATGCGAAACTGTGTAAGTTACAATAAGGTCCGCTACACTTGCTCTGCAGCTTTTTTTTTTAAGACACTGATCAACTGCAAGTGCTCTAAAATATCACTACATGTGTGGTTATACACTCCCCTCCCAAAGTATTGGAACAGTGAGGCCAGTCCCTTTATTTTTGCTGCAGACTGAAAACATTTGGGTTTAACATCAAAAAATCAATGAGGCAAAAAAATTTTAAAAAATCAACATCTCAGCTTTAATTTCCAGGGATTTATCTGATAAACAGTTCAGAAGATAGTGCCTTTTGTCTGAACCCACTTTTTCTTGTGAGAAAAAATATTGGAACATGATTACATTGATTACTCAAACAGTAAATACTGCTGAATGTCTGTGTTCAGTTTCAGATTTTGGTGATCTGTGAAGACTGTGCATTTGTAGTTAGAGGAGTAACCAATAGAACTTTTGTCTCATAGTCATTTTTTAGATAAGAAAACTCTTCTTTTCGGTGGATAATTACAACAAAATAATTGATACGTCCAGCATAAAAACTGTGGTATTTTACTAAATATAATAAATGTGAATCCAGTGTGTACTCTTATGAAACTATTTCAGCAGCGTCCTTGTAACATCCTCTCTGCTTGACTTGTCTGGGGCCAAGTCAAGCAGAGGCCTTGTATGCGACTCCAAACACAGCAATGGATGAGATAGAGGCAAGATAAAGGTAGCTAATGCCAGTTTACTATCAGGTCATTTCAATGGGTCCCCAGATCACCATCTCAGATTTGAGTGAAAATTAATTTGAAAGTACCTCTAGGTGTATAATGAACACATGCAAAATTATAGGCCTCAGCTCCAAAGGGTTTCTGAGATATTTCAGGACAGGTGTGTGTGTTTGGGGAACCCTTTTCACCCGGAACCCTTTTCTGAGTCCCTTAATTCTAATTTTATGCTTTCTACAGAGCTAATCTTCCCCAAACACACACATCATTTGGCTTGTTGGTTTTTGGCTGAGTTCACATGGAATGACCCTATCGTCATAATGCACAAGTCCCCTGTACAATGTTTTAATGAATGAAGGTTATTATTGTTAAATATAAAAAAATGTATGCTGTGTGCACATTTCAGACGGCTCTCTTGTTGCAAAACTACCGCTGCAAACTGTCGGTCTGGGCATTCAACCAAGCCTCCCAGCGCTTTTTGGACACCTTGGACAGATCCCCAATCTGTCGCAGGCCTTAGGCATAGAGACAGACAACCATTCGCAGACACTTTCTCACCTATGGGCAATTTAGAATCCCCAGTTAACCTAACCCTACTGAGGCCCGGTTTACACGAGAAGGTTTTCAGGTGAAAATGGTAACGTTTTAATGCGTTTCGGCCTCCCATTTACACGAGAACAGTGTTGTAAGTCCCTAAAATTGATACTGAAAAGCGGGCTCCAGAGTGGAACATTTTCGAAATGCTCCGGTCTCTTCAAGTATGTTTATAACTCTGCATTATTGCATGTACATTATAATAAATCCAGTCCTCTTTGGTCACAAATATCTTAATACAGTGTAATGTTATATTTGTTCTGATTTCTGCTGCCCTCTTGGCCAGATTTCTCTTTAAAATCTGACCAATCACAGTTTTTACCCTGATAAATAAAGAATATATAAAAATCGCTGCCAAAAACTGATTGCAGCTTCTACCTTGTGACAGAAATGTTGTTTCTTACTCAAAATGACTTGATATCATTCACGAGAGAAATGTTTGACATAT
>JASGAU010369942.1:0-11171 GCA_030220045.1 Australoheros facetus | reverse complement strand
ACACACACACACACACACACACACACACACACACACACACACACACACACACACACACACACACACACACACACACACACACACACACACACACTATTCAAAGAGTTATAGTTGCACGTAGCAACTGCCAGGAGTAACTTCATGAGACAGGGTTTGTTTATATGGTAAATGGACTAGTTCTTATATAGCGCTTTTGTACTCTGAGCACTCAAAGCGCTGATACAACAGGTTTACATACAAGCACTTCTATGTGTAACTAAGCTAAGCGCTTTTATTGTCTAACATTCACACTCCAACGCTTGCATTGGAGAGCACCTTGGGGTTCAGTACCTTTGCCCAAGGATACTTTGGCATGCAGCCCGGAATCGAACCGCCAACCTTCCGATTAGTAGGTTACCTGCTCTACACTTGCAATTTGCAAGAGTTGCATCTACAGTTACAATCTAAAAAACAAAAACAAAAGTTTGACTCAAGCAGGGGTCTGTCATTTATTTTTAGGATTTTAGGATCAGACTGTAAATGCAGGGTTTTGCTGTGCTGTCCTCAGACATCTGAGGGAAGCCTTTGGTGAAATAACTTCTTTACATTTGAAATTCAATTCAGTTTTGTTTATATAGCAACAGCAACAGTTGCCTCAAGGCGCTTTATATTATATTATATTATATTATATTAGATTCACCATAGAATAATAGAGAGAAAACCCCAACAATCAGATGACCCCCTATGAGCCAACATTTGGTGACAGTGGGAAGGAAAAACTCTCTCTTAACAGGAAGAAACTACAGGCAGAACCAGGCTCAGGGAGGGGCAGTCATCTGCTGCAACTGGTTCACTCTCTGTTTATACTCCACCCTGCATTTAATCATAAGCAGAAGTGGCAAAAGTACAGACATTTCTTCTATTAAAAATACAAGTATAAAAGTTTAAGTACTGATTCAACTTCTTAACTTGAATGAAAATGAAAACGTACAGGTTCTCAATTCTACTCAAAGTAAGAAAGCAAAAGTAGCTCTTTGGAGGACATCTCTACCAGCTATTTTTGTGCAAAGCTAACTGAACCTTATGCTATATACATATAATAATAAAACAATATTATTACCTACCAGTAGATATTAATGAAAACGCGGCTTATGTAACCCACTTACCACGTGACACAAACTTCAATAAGAGCAGTAAATTTAGTTGAAAATAATGAGCAATATCACAAACTAACCACCTCCTATTACCAGTTTTAATTCACTTTTTATGTAAATAAAAAGCTCAGTTTGGGAACCACTGCTGTTGACCTTTGTCCAATGAATACTCAGATGCTTAAGTTTGAGAAGAATTTTCCAAAAAATAATGAAGGAGTAGCAATTAACATTAAACATCAATGTACAGTTTTAATTAAAAAGCTTTAAAATTTGTGAAAATAATCAAGCAATATTTTGTAGACCATTGCCTAATGAATGTTCATACGAAGTCTCAGAAGAATTGGCCAATAAATTAAGGGAGTAGTAGCAATTTAAGCTAAACAAATTCATCTGTAGCATTTTGTATAGATTTCCAATGAATACTTGCAGCAAGTTTCAGAAGATTCAGCCAATAAATGAGGGAGAAGTAGTCACTGAAGTTACACATAAATCTGCTGTTTATCTTCATAATTTCACAAATTTGAAAAAAAAAAAAAGTTTCCCTAGTTTCAGAAGATTTCAAAAATAAATGATCGAGGAGTAGCAAATGTAGCAAAAAGTTGAATTATCTTCAAAAATTTAAAGATGGTTTAAATTAAATTTAAAAAAAAATAAACAAATGCAACATGGAACAGGTGCCAGCACTCAGCTGTTTGGGATTTTTAATGGGTGAACAAGTGTGTGACGTTTGATGGGTGTAGCTTAAACTGTTTGTATCTATGATGTTAACTTGAACGGCCTAGGCGAGACCATTCGAGTTATTGTGTCCACAAAACTTTCAGGAAACTTGACTTCTGATATTTACCTTTAGGCCAAAGTTGACGAGTTTCAAACTCATCCGAGATTTTCAGTAGATGCAACTCGTTAGAACCGTACAATCTCTGTTTTTGCCTTATATAAATGTTATTCCATGTATGTTTGCACATTTCAATAAATTGCTGCACTTTTGAAGCCAGCCTCAAGAGGCCATTACAGGAACTGCAGTTTTTAGCACTTGACCCCAGAAGGAGCTCCTTTGCTTTCAGAATATTATGCCATGTGCCTAATATGTTGTGTGCCTACCGCACTGTCATATTAAGATCTCTGAAATGTGCTGCTCAGCACTTCCTGAAACCCCTGAAGAACCTGACCTTTCACTCACCTGACTTATGTTGGAGAGTATGAAGATATTTGCACTCCAGCTGGTTGACAGCAACAACAATAACTGAAGATTGGCGGGAGGACGCAAAGAGTTTGGAGGAGTCAGAGGAGAAGCAGAGCTGGTGGGCTGAGCGAAGTTCTTTAGGTAGTTTGGACACCTGGAGGGACGAAGACGCAGAGGAGACAAAGAGTTCACCATACTCTTCGTTGCATATAATTAAGGACATAATTTCCCAACATTAAAACCCCTGGGATTATTTGAGTAGATTTACATGTAGAAAGCAGTGTTGGATGGTATACTGATATATCCAGTGAAAATTTGTTATTAAAAAAAGAAATTAAAATCCAAAAAATATAAGCAATATTTGATATGTATATTTCAGGCTGAATCTTTTAAAAGACTGAGTCCTTTAAAGTAGAAAAAAAATTATATTTTTACAGCAGTTTTTAGGAAGATGACACTTTTTGTCCTTAGGATCAAATGTGTTATGCTCTACCAGAGAATAGGCAACATGCCCAGTGCTAGCTTTTCAAGGGGTGTAAATGTGGTGTATTAGCTTAAATCACTCTGTGGTGTATTGAGGAGGAAGCTATGTTGTGCATTGTTTTTACTGAGAGCTCTTCACAAGGGGAATATCCCACCCAGAACACATGCAAATGTTTACTAAATGCAGTTTAAACATGTAGCTTGTGCTTTAAACACACTCATGAATTCCCATGAAGCCACATGGAGAAGAAGAGGCTTTGCTGAAGGCAGACACAGGAATGGAAGTGAGCAAGTTTTCAAAATAAAAAATTCAGTACAAGCTAAGCACAATGTCACAGGTATGCTGTGCTGCTGAGTGCACTGAGGGACCCACCTTCTTGATCCCGATGTTGTTGCTGTTGTATTGTACTCTGTAGAGACAAACACTGGAGACAGTGGAATATGCCAGCCAGCCTCCACATGCAGACAAAGCACTGCAGCAGATATGATCCTCTCCCTGTGGGAGGCAGCACACAGTTAAGAGTCACAGTTGAAGTTTCTTCAGTCCGACTGAAAGGAAACAACAATTAGCTACATGAAACACTTTATTAACTGTATCAGGGATCTCTATCTAGAGATACTTGCTGATTAACCTAGTCATCCTCCACATTCGGCAGCTTCACTCGCATGCAGCAAGCTGACGAATGTGTTTCTTTGCATGTGGGCATGTTTACTGGAACCTGAGTTCACAAACAAGCAGCTGAAATAAATAAAGGACCTGTGGATACATGTATTCATGGTTTGATTAACACCCCAAGGGGCAAATAATGTTTTGCTGGGCTCCTATCGACTTCCACTACACAGGGCAGTTTCATCATTTCCTCAGGCACCCAGAAGCCAACCTGTACTCTAGAGTTGAAATAATTAATCAATTCATCTATCTAAAGAGTTACTTCTGCTGAGTGACTAGCACTCACAAACCCAATAAGCAAGTTTGTAAAATTGAGCTTTAGGAAAAACAAAACACAATCAACTGTTTTTTAAAGAATATACTGATGTTTGTTCCAGTATTAGTAGCTTTCCTATGAAGGAAGAATATGACCTACATGGCTGGTTATGTGTGTGAGGACACAGTGAAATCTCAGAAGAAATTTTGCCATTTAACTGTGCCATGTAACGTACGTGAACCAAACACAGATAGTTAGATGTTGGATTCAACTCATTGTGCACACAAGGCACACAATGAAATGAGCGTTCCAGATCACTCATCCAGAGACGAGCATCTGCGGTCATGCAGCCAGAGACCGGCGCTACCAGGTGCTATGACTGTAGCACGGCTAGTTTTTTTCCTCCTTGCACTTTCTATTCCTATAAGACCAAGATGGTTCCTATGGTTGGCCTGGCCTCTTCCTTTACTTTGCTTGTTTGTGTATTTTACACATTTTATCAGTTTTATTTTTATATCTTTGCACATATATGATCGCCATTTGGTACAGGAGATCAAATTTGCCATGGACAGTTTCCAGACTCATCAAAACAGATTTGTTTTTTCACTGCCGCTTGAACACGGCTCGGACCCCAGCATACCTCCATTGCTGCTGGTCAGGAATTTGACATTGCTTCTGAAACCGCATCGGGGTAAGTGAACCGGCTTTCTCATGCGGTTTTGTTGGCTTCAGAGGAACCTGAGACCTCGATTTATGGGAGCTTCACTCTTGGGCTGCCTCCAGTCAGGTTCGCTTGAGATTTAGAGTTGGGCTAGTCTCTACACTTACTTCTATTTCCCACCCAGGTTGCCACCTGCTGTGGAAAGCTACGGCTCATCGCGGCAGGAACCCAGAGTTGCTGCGCAGCTTACTCCACCCTCCGAATTCAGTCCCGAACCTGGTCTCTACACATGCTCCTGTTGATTTCTCTGCTAAAATGATGGTTATGATTGTTAGCTCTATTGCTAACAAGGTCTTTATTTTAAATGACTTGTTTTGTAGTGAGAAGCTGGATTTTATGTTTATGTCTGATGTGGCAGCGTGAGAATGAAGTCTTTTCAAGCAGTGGCGCCAACACTGTGGAACAGTTTACCACTTCAACTCAGTTTAGCTGACTCTGTGGAGTCAATTGTTAACAAACTGTTACAGCAGACAAAGCTTCCTCAGAGAAACCTCAGATACACAGAAAATACCAACACAAACCTTCCGCTTCAGCTCGATCAGCTTCTCTGGTTTCCTCTTCACAGGTAGACAGTCGCCAGGTTTTCCTGTTAATACGTGGTGGAATTCATACAATTAGTACTATTAAAAAAAAATCAGTATCACAACTGTTATATCTGCACACAAAATTAACTTTCAAAGTACACTTTTAATTTGTGTTGCACACAAAGAAAAAACTGTTTTGGGCTGTGGTTTCCTCCCACAGTCCAAAGACATGCAGTTAATAGGGTTAGGTTAACTGTGAACTAACAGGTAACTAGATGTGAATATAAGTGTGAACCCTGTCTCTGTGTTAACCCTGTGACAGGCTAACAACCCGTGCAGGGTGTACCCTGCCTCTCGCACTATGACAGCTGGGATAGGCTCCAGCCCACCCCTGCAACCCTTTTCTATGCAAGTGTGTGACGCTCACCATGTCCTTCACTTTCTCCAAGTTTCCAGAGCTCTAAGTGACCAGGGAACTGGAAGAGGAGGAGTCCAGCTTTCTTTGCACAACCAACTAGGCTCCTCTACATGGAAGACAGAAAGCGGTCACAGCACATTGTATTATGAACAGTCATAATTTTAGTAAATTATGAAACAGTTTTAAAAAGCTTTGTAATTATTTGTCAATTAGCTTAATCTGTCTGTATTTTATGGATAACATGTTAGTTCAATTCAAATACCTCCCATTGCTCTAATGACTTATTGGAGGTTTTCTTCTACTCATTGTGTACTCACATGTGGGAAAGCTATTTTGCGCAGTGCTGACTCCTGAGTGTTCCTTTCCACCTTATCCAGCAGTGGGCGCACCACCAACTGGGTATCCATACCTGAAGGAAAATGTCAAAACATCATCTTTTCAAGTTCACCTTCACATCTGAGCTTCTCCAGCTCCTTCTCCAGATCAGATTATTCTCCAGACTAAAAACAGACCTGCAATAGAAACATATCTAGAAGGGCACGTCTGAATACAAAGCACTACAACATTAAACTCATGCAGCCCCCAGTTTTTCAACAAAAACACTGATAACACAACAGCAGCAGCTGTTTTATGTGCAATCTGTCTGCACAGGTGCAGCAAGTGCAAAGAGGTGGAGCAGTTATTGAGACCTCAAGCTCAGGTGGAGTGAAAGGAAACATTTTTCTAGCATCTAAAGCAGCAGTGCTTGTTCCTGTAACCACCATTAAAACCTTTACTGGGAAACAGCTGGAGGAGCCCTTCATCAACCACCTGATCAGCAAGTGTCAAAGAGACGAAAAGCGAACTTTGTAGCTGCTCCATCACCGCTGTTTGCTTCACACAGAGGAAAATCTGCCGTAAATCCACGGAAGATAAATATGCAGATGAACTGATAAAAAGACAAAAGTATTTCTTATCTGATTACTCGATTAAATAATCAATAGAATACTCGATTACCCAAATAGTCGACAAGATTTCTTACTGTTTAACAGGACTTGTGAAATGCTTTAAAATATGAAATTTTCATAGTTAGGCTAACTAGTCTATCCTCATCTGTAGAAAACTGATAGAGCAGATTTAAGACTGACCTCCAGAAACCACTGCGGTGCCTGTGTGAATAAGTGCCCGCACATCATGCGAATGGTTTCTAAAGGTCCTTGTTCGGACCCACTCTTTCTCGTGCTGGTCCACAGTGGAGGAGATGAACTGGAACTGGATGACGGTGCCCTCGGATGTCCCAGCAATAACACTGCTCTCATCCTGTGAAGTATTTAGAATCATCAGTGATTCTGCAGGAGTTTGGACACAAACCTGGCTTTAGTGTGGAGTTTGTGTATTATCTCACCTGTGAAACAGACAGAACCAGAACATCCCATCTGGTGACCAGGTAACTCCTGACCAGAGTTCCTGTGAGTCCATCCCAGATCTGGACCTTTCCTGCAGAATCACCGCTGATGATGGTGTGGTTGGACAGAAAACCAATGCTCCAAACCACCACTTCTTTATTCTTAGATGCTCCAACACCCCTCTCTACCAGCAGTCTGTGTGTGACGTGGCCTGTAGTCAGGAACCAAATGAAAACAGAAGCACCAGAATTGCATCATTAAAGAACAGAATAAACAGACTCTTTTTGTGCTGTGTTGGTGTTGTGTGTTAACTGCACAAAGCACAGCAGAGAGAAGATACCTGTCTCTGCATCAAAGACTGCAATCATGTCAGTCATTCCAGCAGCAATCTGCGCACCAGAGGGATGCCAGCCCAAAGATATGATGCGGCCTAGAAAGTCAGATACAACTGAAGTTATGATTCTGGCAACCAGTGATTATTAACACAAAATACGTGGGATAAAATCATTACTGTTACTGACAGGCAGGGGAAAAAAGGAGAAGGGAGAGTGATATAGAAAGAAAAATAAAAAAGGATGAACACATTGGGTCAGCAACTGCTACATCAAAACGGTATGGAAACTCAATGTGCTAAACACAGAACATAAACAAAAACCTGTGCACGTTTACAATACCTTAAGGGAGTGAAAACAGCAAAATATGATGAAGAAAAGCAAAACAAAATCGAGTATAGTCTAGTGTGAATAAAAATATTTTGAGTCTGTTTTCAAATGTATGCACAGTTGTATTTGAGCTCAGGTTAGCAGACAACTTATTCCAAAGAACAGAACCACAATAACTGAAAGCACCTTCAGCACACTTTGATTTAATTTGAGGAACAGTTAAAAGATCTGCAGCTGATGACCTGAGGGCTGTAGACGCTGAGCAAGTCAGAGATGTGCTGGGGGGCCAAACCATTGAGAGGTTTGTGAACTAATTAAAGTATTTTAAAAGGTAATTCTATATTGAACTGGGAGCAAATGGAGTGTTCTCAGTAGTGGGGTAATAAATAAAAGTCCTACTAATGATTTGGATAATCCGGCAAACAGAAAATTATAATCATTTAACCTGCTTCATATGAATACATGCACCAATTTCTCAGTCAGTTTCAGATAGGAATTTTCTAACCTTAGATATATTTTTAAGTGTCATAAAGCAGTTCTGGTAACATTACTGTTGTTTGATCATCAAAACTGAGATCACTGTTCAGAATGATGCCAAGATCCCAAATATTTCTGTCTCAGTTTATCTGAATAGGATGCCCCCTGGGTGAAGTGTTTCGGGAAGGTCCTACTGGGAGAAGGCAACAGGGTAGACCCAGAACACACTGGAGAGATGATATCTCTTAGCTGGCCTGGGAATGCCTTGGTGTTCCCCTGGATAAGCTGGAGGAGGTGGCTGGGTTTCTCTGCTTAGGCTGCTCCCATGACCCGGCCCCAGATAAGAGGAAGGAAATGGATGGATGGAGCAACAGATAAATATTTTTTTGATTTCCAATTCACCCGGACAGTTTTCTTAACGATACATCAGGCCCAATACCATTTTAAGTTCAGCTGATAACTCTTCAACACAACACATAGATGCTTTGGACATAAAGTTCTCTAGTTAATTTTCTAAAGTTTTTAGCCATTTTAAAAGCAGGAATTTATAGTTAGCCCTCTTTAAAGTAAAAAGATCTGTGAACAGGTTTGTCCTCTTACCTTTCTGTCTGTTGAGGTTTCTTTGAAACTGAATCCTCTCCTCCAGTATTGCAAACATCTTCACGGTGCCATCCTCACAACCAACCTGACACAGAAAACATTTCTTGAAATCAAAGAGTCTCAATGAGACTTACTGATGATTCTGACTCAGGAAAGACTCACTGCCAGCTGTGTCCCCTGGCTGTTGCTAGTGATGGTCCATATTGGTCCTCCATATGCCTCTACAGTATACCGGGGCCTCAGGTTCTCCAGGTGATACTCTGTGATTTCTCCATTCAAACCAGCACCGAACAGTCGCCGGCCCACCCAACACAGAGCCTCAACAGTTCTGCCGTCCTGTCCTGGGATCACCTGAGAAAATCAAAATGAATGTGGAAGTTAGTTCCTTCAAGTCTACTTTTGCAACACTCCATTTAGTGATTTAGTGGTTTTGTAAAATGTGGAAATATAAACCACCTCAGCCTTAGTACTTGGCATACTCACATTGCCGATATAGGATGACGTAGCAGCAATACGCTGCCTCGTTGAGTCTCTGTTTCAACTTCTGTTGAAAGTTCAGACATAAAACTATGTTCCAGTTTTTAACCCTCTGAGGTCGATGCTTCCAAATGACATTGATGATTTAAGATGATGCAGCAGCAGGACACTGCCTTGCTGAGTCTCCATTTCAACATGAGTTTGAAAGTGCAGACTTGACACTACGCACCAGTTCTAAAATTGTTTTGATAGGCCAAGTAAAACCAGAGTTATGAACAGTAATTTAGGCCATGCTTTTTTCTGTACATCGTCCTCATGTTTGGTGTGTGTTTTGTGCAGGAAAAAAACCGGCAAAACAGGATCTTCCCTAGAAGGAAGTGTTGCCAATAAAAAAAACAAAAAAACTCCAAAAAAATTCATGACATCCCCTTTCCTATTGGTGGAAAAATGACCACATCAACCAATCAGAAAATTATACGGCAACATGTCGCACTTGGTTGCTGAGGAACAAGTGAAAGGGTGGTTAAAGACAGTCCACATCACAGGCAAGTTTTGCCCTTCTATCTGTGGTGGACAGGAACTGTGACATCTTATTCTGACACCTGATTGTTCTGTAAATAGTTGTTTGTATTGTTAATCATATTTTAAGTTGTAAAAATAGTTATTAAACATGTTTAATAACATGTAAAAAAATATATATAACTTTTTTTTCTACTCAAATTTGATGTTTTTGTTATTTTAGGTCCCATGTGTTTATACAGTATTTTCGAAATGAAAAAATAACTGCAAAGTCACACACGAGGTTGTGCTTAAAGAAATGGTACCAACCAAGGCAAGATAAACAGTTTTTAAGGTGAACTATACAGGTAACATTAAAAGTAGTCAAAAATGGCCAATTATGCCATAGATCCCCAGAGTGTTAAATTGCGTTTATAGGCTAAGTCGAAACCTGCCCATTATACTCCAGACTCCAGAGGGCTAACTGGCCAAATAAGAACCTGGAGGTGTTTCATGAATCTGCTGACTGGCAAAATTTGCTTCTTATAACGAGTTCGCAATTACTCGCATTTGCACATATCAGTAGATGCTTGAAAATACCACCAGCTCTGAAACACTTGCTGGTTTCAGTGTCTTGGTGAGTCAGGGGCACTGACATATGTACTATGGGCAAGTAGGGTAGGGTTCCCAACAATTAATTTTACAACCATAATCCAGCCATTTCCAAAACTATTTTGGACCATGCAGTATTGCTATCTGGACCTCCTCTGAGTGGTTACCTTTTCTTGGAAGTAATTGTCAGTGAAGTTGAAGATCTCTACTGTGCCATCAGATCGGGCCACAGCCAGTCTCTCGGTGCAGCTGTTGAACGCCATAGCCCGGATAGCGCTGGGCATGTAGTCAAAGAAGCGGACCCGGTGCACTTTAAACTCACCCATTGTTGACTAGAAAATAAAAATATAAGCAGTCTTTTTCAGTGGCAGCTGGGCAAAAGAAGCAAGCTCAGTTTGCATTCTGATCACATTGCTAATTGAAGGTTTTTCTAAGCAGTACATTAACTAATGGTGTGTTAAAATCCGTGGCGCTGTGGTTAGCACTGCTGTCTCACAGCAAGAAGCTCAAGTGCATGCTCTCCCCATGTCTGCGTGGGTTCTCTCAGGATACTCCAGTTTCCTCACACAGTCCTAAGACATGCACTTAGGCCCCGTTTACACGAGAAAGATCCAGTGGAAACGGTGTCGTTTTTCTGTTTTTGAAAAGTAACGGGTTCAGATGGAAAATTTTAAAACTGATCTCTGTTCACACGGAAACTCGAGACATTGAAAACCACAAGTTAGCGGTGTGGGTATACAAGTCACAACCATAGTGCACATATGCCGGTGTTGTGCCAAAAAGTGATCGTCTGCCAAAAAGTGATTGCCAGAAAATGATTGCCCATATTTAAACTGTTGTAAATGACTTGCTGACCTATAATCTGTGAAAAATATGTCAAACATTTCTCTCGTGAATGATATCAAGTCATTTTGAGTAAGAAACAACATTTCTGTCACAAGGTAGAAGCTGCAATCAGTTTTTGGCAGCGATTTTTATATATTCTTTATTTATCAGGGTAAAAACTGTGATTGGTCAGATTTTAAAGAGAAATCTGGCCAAGAGGGCAGCAGAAATCAGAACAAATATAACA
>JASGAU010369931.1:0-13290 GCA_030220045.1 Australoheros facetus | reverse complement strand
CTTGGTTTCTGACCTGGTTTTGGATATGTTTAGACTGGTTTATAGACTTGGTTTCTGACCTGGTTTTGGATATGTTTAGACTGGTTTATAGACTTGGTTTCTGACCTGGTTTTGGATATGTTTAGATTGGTTTATAGACTTGGTTTCTGACCTCGTTATGGATATGTTTAGACTGGTTTTTAGACTTGGTTTCTGACCTGGTTTTGGATATGTTTAGACTGGTTTATAGACTTGGTTTCTGACCTGGTTTTGGACATGTTTAGACTGGTTCTTAGACTTGATTTCGGACCTGGTTTTGGATATGTTTAGGCTGGTTCTTAGACTTTATTTCAGACCTGATTTTGGACATGTTTAGGCTGGTCATGGAGCAACCTTGTACTTGACTTTGTAAGTAGTGTTAGATTTGGTTTTGTACTGATTCTTTGAATCATCAGACCTAAAACTAAAAATGTCTCTTACTTCCTGTCCATCCTTCTCCGCACCTCATTCAGCTCTATCACTTCCTCGTTCATGTGTTCAGTCTAACCACAGAGCTTCTTCTTCTTCTCCTTTATCTGCCGTTGTCTGTTTACCCATCGATCGTGTTCTGGAGTAGCTCGCCCTATATGGATTCATGTTTCCCTTGGCGTCAGCAGTATCCAGCTCTCAGTTCATGTTGCATTTTTCACACTGATGCTGTCGTTGATGCGTCCATTTATACTGACTGCACAGAAACACACACACTTTTAAATACACTTTCTTTCTTCCACGCTCATAAGCTGACAACATGTTCTCTTCCTCTCTCTCAAACACGCGCATACACACACCCATCACCACCTGCTGTCGGTGTGTTTGGTCGATACACACATCCGTCCTGGACGCCGCTGCGTGGTGTGGACGATCGGGCCGATGATGAAAGCTCTCAGATGCAAATGGAGACTCAATTACCTCGGTCAATCTGTCGGAGGGGTGTGTGTGTGAGTGTGTGCGCATTTGTGTGTGTGGAGGGTTTACCCAGCGGGCCCCTGGCTCGAGGGCTCTCCAGTGGCTTGTTAAGACGCCGTCGAGAGCACTTGGCTTTGAATTGGCCTTTTGTCAGCCGAGCTGCCAGAGGGAGGCGGGAAACACTGAGAGTGTGCGTGTGTGTTGTAAATGTGTCTGTGTGTGTGTAATTATCCAAGTCTCTGCAATAACAGCAAACAGAGGATGCTTTCTGAAATAATGCCATGAACAGTTTGCATTTAACAGCGATTATTTCAACTGTATAGAGCAGCACAGTTCTAATGAAGGCTGCAGTACGAGGCTGTCAGACTGTGAGATGAACCCACGTTGATGAGAACAGATAAAAGTAGAGAGAGACTTTATTATTTTGTATCATCGATTTACACCATGTTGAGGTTTTAAAAATACAGCACTGCAGGGTTTTCTTCATGTTTGCACAGGCGTTTTCACTAAATTAGGATGTGAGACAGTGTTTTTGGTACTCTTTTTAGAAGGCTTTGGTTGCATTTAGGTAAGCAATCCAAGTGGAGAAAGAGAGGGTTGGCATTTGTCAAAATGCATTGGAACATCACTGACTGTTTAAAAAAAAATTTCTACATTCGTAAACAATGACCAGCAGATGATGCAGACTCAGATATTCGTTGGCAGATTCAGAGTTTTCTGTTTCTTCAGATAATTCCGACTAACTACATCAGGGATCTGCTTTGAGGATGGATCTCAGCCTTGATGTTGGACTCGTTTTGGGTTTGGTTTTTGGACTACATTTAGACAAACTTTCACTTGGTTTTGTGCTAAATTTGTACTTGGCCTTGGGTTTTGGACTTGCTTTTGAGCTGGTTTTAGGTTTGGTGTTGCTTTTCTTTTCTTTTTAAGTTGTTTTTTTGCTATTCTTTTAACCGGATCCTGGAATGTTTTAGGGTTGTTTTGGCATTCCTGTTGTGATCATTTTGTATTTGGATGGTTTTGGACTTTGATTGGTTTGGACAGATTTGAAGTTTAGTTTTAAACCTATTTTAGATTTTATTTGTACACATTTTTTGTTTGGTATTGCTGTTGGTTTTCTGCTGAATTTTTACTTTTTGGATGTTATTTTAAGCTTTCTAAATATTTTGCACTTTGCTTTGAACCTTTTTTGGGACTATTTTAACCTACGTTTAGACAAATTTTTAACTGGCACTGGACATGATTTAGGGCTGATTTGAACTTGTTTTTAGCTTGTAGATGTTTTTTTTTTACTTTTATACCGAATGGTTTTACATCAGTGTTACACTTTTGGGGCCAGTTTTGGGTTTGGTTTTTAAACTAGTGTAAGGGAAATTTGGGACTTGGCTTTATATATTTTATATATTTTTAATGTGGTTAACTTGGTTTTTCTGTTGGAATGATTTTTTGAGTAGTTTTGGTTTAGTTTCAGTCAAAATTTGGACTTGGCATTGGATTTTGGTGCACTTGGTAGTGACCTTTTTATCTTTTTATATACTCCAGTCTGACTTCATGATGATGAAGTCTTGTTGTACAACATCTGGATCCATCAAAGAGTTCTTTGTAATGGCTAAAAATCTGAAATAATTATTCTTTCTTCATATTGAGGGGAAAAAACAACTTCCTTGGAATGGTGTCATTCTCCAAACAAGAAGCAGCAAGAAAAAAAACACAAACAAATAAACAACCAATAAAGACTCTCAGATTGTTAGTTTTTTGTTTCCTCACCACCTTCATGGTGAAGAGGAGGCCGACCTCCCACGGTGCCGTGCTCCTCTCGGGTCACCACTGATTCTCCACCGTTCTCAGAGGCGGGGGTGGTGGATTTAACAAGCGCCTCTTGTTCGTCATTAAACCCCACTTCTTGTCTGATCCGCCCCGTCCAGACCGGAGGGGAGCTCCTTGTCAGTTGGGGTCGGCCAAGGCGCCCGACAGCGGCCCCTCATGTTTCAGGCGTGTTGGCAAACGGGCGGAGCCAATCAGAGTCCGAGTGTTGGGCCACTTCAGTGGCGCTTTGAGGGATTAGTGTTGCTTTTTTCCCATTGTTTGTTTGAGGGATTTAGGAGGTTTATTATCCCAAATAATCCCACTCGTGTTGATGAGATCGTTAACACGCACACTTCATTTTACTCTCTTTGTGTTTTGTGCTCTAAGTGCTGTCCCATGTGTTTCCTTTTAATGGCCCTGCCTGTTCAATTGTTGCTTGCAGTTACATTTTTTAAATTCTTTTTTGCTCTAAAAGGCTGTAAAATGTCTCAATATTTGGTATAGATAAATAAAAATGGGTTTGATCATTTAGGTTCAAAGTAAAGTTTAAATGCTGCCTTCTCTCTGTCAGGACTACATGCAGAACGTCCACGGGAAGGAGATCGACCTGCTCAGGACCACAGTGAAGGTGCCGGGGAAGAGGCCGCCGCGCGCCGTGTCCACCTGCGCCGCCATGCCGAGTCCCAAAACCAACGGCCTGACGAAGGACATGAGCAGCCTGCAGCTCGGACAGACTTCAGGTGAGACCTCACAGGACAGCATTCACACCTGAGACATCCTTATATCAGGTTCCTCCAAAGCACTTTTTACTGACCAATAAAAACCTGCTGAAAGACGCTTTGAACAGAGCGTGTACTCACAGATATTCATAGAGCAGCAGCATTAACTTTGCCACAGGTAGGAGGTAGGACAGGTGTAAGGGATGCAGTCTTTGTCACAGCCCTCCTCCACTGTGATTGGACGGCAGAGTTTTCACTGAAATTGATCAATTTTCCACTTAAGCTGGATCCGTTTTTACCATCTTCTGTATGTTTTTGTGCCTCTACTTCTGAATATTTTGGTGGTTAAAAGTTGGTTTTGTGTTTTTTTCCTATGACTTATTTACTTTGGAAAATATTTGGTTTCTTCCAGCAAATTTCTCCAATTGTTCAAATGATCAGATTTAAAAAATA
Organism: Australoheros facetus; assembly: GCA_030220045.1. Lineage (NCBI taxonomy): Eukaryota > Metazoa > Chordata > Actinopteri > Cichliformes > Cichlidae > Australoheros > Australoheros facetus. The sequence goes on along the minus strand of JASGAU010369931.1, from coordinate 9,388 downwards.
AAAGCCTCTACATAGTTATATAAGTTACCATTTTTTAAAATAAAAGCCCTTATTTAGTTATTAAAAGTTATCAAGATGCTTTGCTGTAGTCAGATTTTTAGTTGTAGAGTCTAACAAAATTGTCATGTTTCAAAATAAAAGCCCGTACTTTTTATTATAATTTTCCAGGATTGACTAGCATATCCAATTTTTCAAACTAAAACCCCCCAATTAGTTATTTTAAGTTGTCAAGACAATATATTTTCACATTTTATCCAAACAGTATTGAGAGAATGATTAAAACTGAGAGAGAAATTAAAAACATGTAGTTAAACAGGATGTCCTAAAAATGTCTCTGACAGTCTTAAATGTTTCTCTTTGCGTTTATACATAAAATCAAAGTGTGTGTTTGGCACCAAAAACGGCTAACCGTTGCTTTAAACAGTGAAAAAAGCAGATTAAACATTTTTAATGTTTAATTATGTAATAACATATGAGCACAAATATATAAAAACATAAAGGAGTGAACATGAAGTCAAAGCAGCGCACACTCTCACCTCCGCTCAGCAGCGATTAGCCATCATCAACTCACTCGTTTCCTAATTGTGCCTCTAATCGCTGCTCTCGCGCTTACATCATAAACACGAGCGTTGTTTTGTTCTTTCTGAGTCAATAAAGGTTGATTGACAGAAGGAGGGGAAAAGCACAGGAGTTCAGCCTTGAAATAAACGCTTCTCGTCACCTGAAGGAAGACGTCGTAAAACAAAAGGTGGAGAGTGAGCCTGCGTGTCGCGCACACACATCAAAGCAGCACTTGTGAGGCTTAAATCTCACACACACACACACACACACACACACACACACACAAATGCAGGAGGCCCGAGCTAATAGCATGAATATTCAGTGAGCCATACTCCATGTACTAATTATTGTCATGAATATTAATGCAATCAGAGTCCTGGCTCCATTCAGCCAGCACCAAGAAATGAGCTGTAATGAGAGAATGAGGAAGAGGAGGAGGAGGTGAGGAGGGGGGGGTGACTCACCCGGTTGCTGGGCCACAGCCTCTCACCAACTCGAGGGTTTGATTTAAGCAGCCAGCTCGTAAGAGGCTGCCTTTTACGGTTCCCCTGTGTTCCTCTGTGAGGTAAATGACCGAGCGTGTGCGCGCAGAGGAAGGAAAAATAGGTGTGTAGATTATCTGTGCGATGCTCAGGGTGGTGTTCGAAGCTTCGAAGCAGCACACGTTTTAAATTTCATTCTCACTTCATGGTAAATGTGCTCAATTGTCAGTTTTCTTCAACAAACCGGTTACAAGAATCAGAAAGCAGAAGTTTTTAAAGCCTGTAGTTACTGCTCCGAGCCTGTAGAGGGCAGCACAAAGATTACACTGGGGTCGACAAACAAAAGGGCAGCTACGTCCATGTTTGATATTCAGTCTGTGGTGCTGCTCCCCAGCAGGCTTCCTGACATTGTCCAATCAGGAGAAAGAGAGTTTTTAGGGTTTTGATTTCTTAAAGAGACAGGAGCTAAAACAGCTTATTTCAGAAACAGGTACCTGTGCAGGTATCTTCAGGCTCCAGCAAACCAAAATGTCGATGACCAGAAAGTAAAACTGTATGGCTGCGTCCGCCTTTTATCTGCGTGCATAAAGATTATTCTACAGTGAATTCTCGACTCTGTGTTTCAGGCTCGGTAACCAGCAGCTCGTCGGTGTCCCAGATGGCGAGCGGCGTCAGCTTGGTGTCCTTCAACAGCCGCGGCACGGAGGGGATGCACCAGCGCTCGTACTCCGTCTCCAGCGCCGACCAGTGGACCGACGCCACCGTCATCGCCAACTCCGGAGTCAGCACGGGTCAGTAGCCAACACACACGCGTGGGGTCATGTGATCCTCAGTTAAAGCCCACATCAGGTCCTCACGAGCAGCTGCACAGCCGTGACTGAAGGCCCCAGGGAGGAGCTCCGCGAGGGGGCCTATCATTTGTCTCACATTGATCAAGCGGCCAGACCTCTGATGCTGCCTTAACTGTTTGTCAAGCTAATGGACTCTGGTCGTGTGTGTGTGTGTGTGTGTGTGTGTGTGTGTGTGTGTGTGTGTGTGTGTGTGTGTGTGTACAGATGTGTAGGACTTGTAAAGTGCCAGTATTAACCACACACACAGTGGGAAGCTGAGACTGACAGCTGTCAGGCTGTGGTTGGCCTGACGTTAAGCTTGACTGACAGCTCCTTCTTTGGGGCCTCCAGCCTTCCTCAAGTAACGTTTATAGCTGTGAAACGCTTTCAATGGGCTCCCAGGGGCCCCACACACACACACACACACACAGTTTCAATAGGCATGAGGACACTCTTTCAAGGTCCCTGTGGAGCCTTAAAAATTAATTTATGCAAGATTAAGATATTAATTAACCTTAAAAATCATGATTAAGTCATGAATCCTTCTGCCAAAGGTCTGAGAAATGTTACAGACATGACGGATAAGATTTAAGGATTAAAAAATATTAGGACGACTGCCTTTGTTGTCATAAAAAGAAAATACGAGAAATCTGAAGAGCTGAAAAAGTGATTGTTTAACAAATCCTGGTTTAACTTTGTGCGATTTCTGTGGGTTTAGCCTTAAACTAAAAGGAGCGGTGAACCCATCAGGGCTTTTCTACTTCACATTTTTGAAATGTGTAAATCTCCAGAAATTACTTTCAAAAGTCTGAAAAGTAAAACTCCCAAATATGTAGATTACAGAGGACTGAATGTGGCATAATATGAAATAAAAAATTAAATGAATGATTAGTGTAGATTCAGATGTATTAACTCAGTTGTCTAGCAGGCCAAAAAGTAACACAGAAATGTGGAAAAAGAAAAAGATAAATGTGTAAGTTTTAGGGGAGAATACAAAGAGAAGATAAATAAGGAAATAAATAAAATTGGAACATAAATAGAGGAAATGATGCAAATTAATTCATTTGTGAATCCTTCTACGTTTGCATTTCATTTGGCAGCTTCTGCCCTCCATAGAGCTAATTGTCAGACATAATAATAGCTAACAATAGTGCTTGAACGTATTCTGGTTACAGTGTGCAACACAATAAAATACAATAAAATTCTGCAATAAATAATGAATGCAATAAAGATTGATATATTGAAGTAATACATTTTTTCTTCTTCTTTGGCCTTTAATAACATTTAAAAAGCCAGCTCACAGATGTGTTACTGCCACCTTCTGGAAACTTAAACAAATTAACGTCTCTAATCTTTGGACCGGCTTCTTCTTCTTCTGTGGTGGTTTATGTGGTCTGAGCAGCTGGTGTTTAAACTGTTGATGAGGGAAAACACACCACAGCAAACAATCAAGAGTTGGACTGAGAGAGAGAGTGCAGAGGGAGGAGGAGGTGGGGGTGGGGTGGTGGGGTTTGACGTGGATGGAGCGCGGCTTGCAGATGGGAGGGCCGTTAATCCACGGCGGTTAATTGCGCGCTCGGGGATGGCATCTTGTCAGCAGAGATAAGTTGTCACATTTTCCACTTGAGCTGAGACTAAACGATTGTAAAATAAGTTATGGCCGTCCTTGGGGCTGTCTGCCGTTCGGGGACGCGGCGGCCAGCGAGCACTCGGCAAGATACGCGTGTGTGTGTGCGTGTTTTGTGCACACGTGTTTCCTTCTGCACACACAGATACACACCGCTCCCGTGTCAGCGTGGCCGCCGCGCAGTGATATTGATGGAAGCTGAATGTTATTTTATTCCGCCGCTAGTCACAGCTGTCAGCAGCCGGCGTGAAGAGTGGAGGGCAGAGAGAGAGACTCCACTCACTGTACTGATAGCCTCGCTCGCCCACAGGTCTGAGCCCGCACGTCGACCTGAACGGGACTCAGTATCGTTTACTTTAATCAGTTCTGACCCCGTCAGATGTGATTCAAGGCATTATATTGTCATATTTATACATTTACTCCTCTGTTTATCATTCCATCTTTTCTTTAACCAGGACAAAAATGTGTGATGGCTCTGTGCTTCTCTGATTCATACAGCTTCAGTTCTGCGCAAAACATTTTAGCCAGTGTTGATGTGAACACCATCAGTGAGGCATCTGGTGGTCAAGTTCACTGTGCAGCAGGATCAAGAGCTCAGGATGAAGAACAGCGAGTCCAGTATCTGCAACATCTGCAGTCTGAAATTACAGCAGGAGACAGAAGACACCTGCAAAGATGGAACCCACAGAAGAACCTGGGCATGTTCCCCAAGATCCTCAAGACCAAATTTTAAAAAGAAAGAAAGAAAGAATTGAGCCAAAAATCCCAAACCAGCTGGAAAAAAGTCCATAACAGTTCAAAATTAGGCCAAGACATTAAGTCCAAAACAGTTTAGAATCCACCCAAAGTCAGATACAAACTCTTCAGACAAGTGAAAAAATTAAGTCCTGTTCTATCTAAAATAGTCCAAAATCAAACTCAGAATCAGGCCACGAATTAAGTCCAGAACAGTCCAAAACAAAGTCTAAGGCCTATCCTCCATGATATTAGTCACTGGTTACAACAACAGTTATTTTAGTGTTGGGTGAAGGTCAAGAAGAAGAAGCGAAAGAAGTCCATCGATCCCTCATGAGCAGCATGGCCGCAGTGTAGATTTCTAAGTGTGGTTTTATTTGATTGAACTTGCAGACACAGGCCTGGGAGACTCTGTCTGCTCCAGTCCCAGCATCTCCAGCACCACCAGTCCAAAGATGGAGCCGCCGCCATCGCCGCACGCCAACCGCAAGAAACACCGGCGGAAGAAGAGCACCAGCAACTTTAAAGCCGACGGCCTCTCTGGTACTGCGGAAGGTAACGCCATCTCCCCTCCCCCTCGCCTCGCACTTTCCCCGCCTAGATCCAACCACCCTCATGGAACCAGTCTTGGTTATGTAAATGTTTACTTCCAGCTTCTCGTTATTTATATGATTTGGTATTCAAAAAATCTAAAAACATCTCCTTTAACACTGACTTGACCTTTATTTTCCAGTCTTCAAATCTCAAATTCCACCATCTTTATATAGTTTACATGTTGATACTGTAAGAAACCCTGAACCTGCTGTTCATGGTGAAGTTAATAGCTTGGGACCTGGGCTGGGAAACGCAGTCATGTGATTGTCTGAGATTTTAGACCTCCTCAATGAGGGAATGATCTCTCCATCCTGTCATTCTGTCAGCCCTTCATCTCTTCACCCTGTTCAGTCTTCTTCTTCTTCCTCTCTGTAACGTCTGTGGATCACTGAGTGTTTACATGCACTGCAGTAACTCCATGTCGGTAAATGCAGGAGCAGCTGGAAGATCTGCTGTCATAGTCATATGATAAAACTAGCTGGTCGTCACATTTTATTGTCTTTGGTGATAATTCACCTGCAGATAACCTGATGAACCTAAAACTGGTCAAATCTTCTTGGCAGTTATAAAAAGCCAGTTAGAGGCCTGGTTACTGCCTAAAGGCTGATTTTAGTAACCATGTATATGTTTATGTAACATATTGGAGATATGGATATGGATACCCCTGCCATTTGGTCTATGCTTTCATCTTAATTATTTATTGGATGGTTAGAGGAGCAATTCCTTCAACAAGATTGTTTTATTGGAGCTAATTCTTCAGACTAGGGTTGGGTTAGATTATGTGGAAATCATTTCCTTTTCTTCATAATAGTCTGTTGGACAAGTGAATTAACTTGAGATGACGGTCGGCTAAGCATTAAAAACACGTGTAGAACAGTTTTTAGTTAGGATTTTTGGTTGTTTGTAAAATCTACGATCTTTTATTACCACAGGTGTAAAATATTTAATTTTAATCTTCTACCTTTCTGTCTCTTTCACTGAAGAGCATTTTTTTCTTTTGGTTAGTAAATATCAGCAACATTTACACTGCAGTAAACTCAAGGCCCTGGTGATGTGGCCAGAAATATCAGATATTAGTATTTATAATTAGTGTTCTAAGGGTGCTCTATCTACTGTCAAAATTACAGAAGTAAAATACTAATAGAAATAGAGTTATTCAACAAAAGCCAAAAGGCTTAAATCTGAATACACAGAAGAAGTTTGTGCCAAAAGTGCGAAAGTGCATTTATGACACAGACAATATTGTTCATTAAGCACTGTGTCATCAATTTGTAAAACCCTAACAAAGTAAGAGCAAACTATGATCATTTTTTGGTTTGTTTTGTCTCTCCTGTAAAGTTGGCAAAACTGACGCCCCTATAGCTCCAAGCCCTCGATATCTGAAACCTCTTGTACTGTAATATTATGTTCATGACAAAGAGAACCCCAAAAGGTCCTCTTTATTCATAAATCCTCACAGGGGTGGGTTATTATTCAATTGAGGATTACATTTGTTGAAGAAAGTTATTAATTTCTACAGGGAGCAAGAGCCGGTATTCACACCTGAACAGCAGTAATAATCTTATTAATTATGCTAATTTGTATAGGAGCACAATTTCAGAGTGCTTCACACCAAACACAGAATACAGAAAAAAATTCTCAAGTGTGAATAAAAAAACAAGTAAAGCTAAAACTGTGGCTTAATAACCAGAAACAAAAACATATGACAAACATAAATGTGCAAATTTGAGAAACATCAACGTGTGTTTCTTTGTTTATTTTTGACATAGCAAGTCGTCAGTGTCCCTTTACCCTTTGCTGTGTCCTGATTGGCTGATTCAATCCTAAATTTCTGCTCAGTTTATCATCATTATTGATGTTTTTTGTGATAATTATGAAGATTTTTTATTGCTCACACTCACACACTCAGTGGCTGGTTGAACAGATGTGGCGGTGGCAGCAGATGTGTAATGTTCGTCCCTCCATCAGCGAGGCATCAAGCAGCTGACAGGACAAGTGGCTGTCTGAGTGACGGATCGACGCCGCATCTGCCTTCATCTCTGCTCATTTCCATCAGTTTATTTTCCTTTTTATTTCCTCACTTCCACCCTCAGTGCTTCCTTTCTTTTTCCGTCTCCCCTCCTTGTTCTTGTCCTCACTTCCATCTTCTCCTTTAATGTCTTTCCTTGTTGTTTTGTCTAATCTGTTTCTCTGTTTTCCCTCTCCTTTAACCCGCCTCCTCCTTTTTTCCTCTGCGAGCATTTTATTATCACTTCCTCTGACCGCCACTCGTTACCAGACGCTTCCCGACTCCCTCAACTCGCCCCCCCATTAGTCAGCCAGAGAGGCTTAAGTGAAATATTATAAATAATCCAGCGTATTGAAATCTTTTATCAGCTGTGTCACTTTCATTATTCAATAAGCGATTAGTAACAGTCTTCCCAATTTAGCCATTAAGCACTGAGCGTGCTCGGCCGGCCGCCGGCTCACCGCCTGTCACGCTGGGCGGGTGGGTGAAGTATCTTCATGTCAGATCGAGGCCTGGCGTAATTCATGAGGGGGAACCGCCCTCTGCGGCCGAGCTCCCCCAGGTAGGGCCACACCAACACACACTCCAACACACACTCTGAGCTTGTCATCTGCACCGGCGGAAGCTCCTGGTTTCTACCCACCAGTTTTTTTCAGATGGAGCTTATTGTGACTTTTGGCCAGACTAATGTCCGTGACCTTTTAATGACTCACTGACCTGTAGCACCACCTTCAGGCTAAAAACTCAAGCCAAGTCTAGGGCTCTCCTTCAGGTACTTTGTGTCTGTTATCTGGGGTTAAGGATAAATTCCTTGTTTCAGTTTTCTGTTTTGACTTGGTCTTGGTTGTGTTAGTTTTATAGGTGTGTTGACTGTAGTGGCTCCATAGTGTAGTGGTTTACACATTTGCCTAGCAAGCAAAAGATCCCTGGTTAGATTCCGGGAGGAGACACAAATTCTCTGGAAATGGATCCAGGATATCGACTTGTTTTGGTTTCATGGTTCCTTTGACGTGTTTGTTTTTGCTGTACTTGTAGTTGTAGTACTTCTAGGTGCATTGACCGTGCTTCATGTGGACATTTGATTTGTTTTGGTTTTAACTGTTTATATTCTTAAAATTTTAGCTCAGACTTCTCTGGAATCCAGTTTGACTTGTGGTTGTCTTCGAACGAGTCCACTTCATCAAGTCTTTTCTAGTTCATTGGTTTAAATTCCGACTTGCTTCAGTCTTGTGTTTTAACCATCTCTGTCTTGTAGTTGTCTCTGGTTGTTTTTTGCACAGTTTTCTAGAGATTTTTGCTGATCCTCATCAGTTTCCTTTGACTTTTAGATGTTCCAGCTTTGCAGTTCTTTGAACTCGCCAAGTTCCTGCGGTCTCTCCTGCTGTTCTAATGTTTATCTTTTTTACTTAGACCTGTCGTGGTTGCTGTGGCTGCTTTGAGTCAGTTTCATGTTAGACTTAACTCGGGCTCTGAGAGTGTTAGCTCAGACGTGTAGCCTGTGTGGATCTCGACAGTGGTCTGTGTCTCACAGGTGAATAAAATGTCTCACGGTCCCCTTTGTGCACTTTTTGTGCTTCATTGTTGGTTTCACACTGTTGCATGTCCTTTCTTGTCTTGTAGCTTTGTTCTCCTTGCTGTTGGAACACTTGTCAGGAACTCTTAGTCGAACATTTGTTGTCTTCTTCCAATAAATATCCTGATTTCTGCCTGTTAGTATTTTCCTGTCAGCTCTTCAGTTGCCGGTTCTTAGTTCTACATCAAGGGAAACACATCATCAGACCACACAGATTTTTGATTCAATAAAGAGACCTCCCCACGCTGGTTGGACAAGCAGACTCTTTGAAGCAATCCTCATAATGAGAGCATCTGAGTCTGCAGTCCAAACACACCTGCACCAGGTAAACCCTGCTGATCACAGCCTGGGCATCAGGCTGCCGTTTGGGCTTTGAAAGGTGACCTGAATCTCCTTCGTTCAGAAGTTTGAAGCTGAATCTTTGTCCACATTCCTGAAGTTTATGCTGAGAAACTCCAGCTTTGATTCTTCACCCGGAAAACTCCCCACAGCTGACGTTTAAAGTGTGTGCGTGCCTCTCAGATCACGTTCGTGTGTGATGGTGTCTCAGCTGAAGAGCTTCACTTTGGTCAGGTGGTCAGTGCACCTGCAGCACGTCGCTCTCTGACTGCTTCATTGTTGCCGTGAATTCCTTTAAAGTCACAGTTAATCAGGAAGGTGTGCTCCGCCCGCCGCCGCAGGTCAATTAGGGTCAGAGGGGGTCAAGCACGAGGGAAACAAAGAGGGCCTCTGTGGAGGAGAGTCCAGGTGGTCCCGCAGTTACCTGTCAGTCATTTTGTTTTAGTCTCACTCCCTCTGACACGCTTCAGTTTACAAACCTGCTTCAGCTTTGTTAGCTTCAGCCACGTTTATGGGGAACATGAAGGTTGCCAATATTATACAGTGTATCACAAAAGTGAGTACACCCCCTCACATGTCTGCATATATTTAAGTATATCTTTTCATGGGACAACACTGACAAAATGACACTTTGACACA
>JASGAU010369928.1:0-24020 GCA_030220045.1 Australoheros facetus | reverse complement strand
TGTAGGGTCTTTACCCACAATACAAAGCGCCTTGAGGCGACTGTTTGTTGTGATTTGGCGCTATATAAATAAAATTGAATTGAATTGAATTGAATTCACAGCTAAGGGTAATTTAGAATCACCAATTATCCCAGATGCCCTTAGATGTGTTAAACCTAAAATTCATGTATCAAAACCTGTTTGATACATGAAACTAAAATATCAGAGCAATCATTATATGTGTCTAAAGTTTGGACCATAAAATCTTCAGGCAAACTGAAGGGGGCCGAGCAGAAAATGTTCTAAAAATGTACTGATTTGAGATGGAATGAACCGATTGCCAAAGCTTTTTTGTTGCTTTCTAATGTTCTGACATGGTTTGCACTTTGATTTCTGTCATTCACTGTGATTGCTTTGGGATTTGGTCCCTTTTGGAGTATGTTTGGGCATTTTTAAAACAGCCAAATAAAGAGGCTAGCTTTTTGTTCATTTTTGGTTAGCCTCAGCGTTTGGGTCCTCTCCACATCTAAACTTTGACAGTTTCAGCTGTTTGGGACAAACACTGTAATAGGAGATAAGGCCATGTTATCTATGACTGACAGAGTTTTATGATAAAGGGAAACAAATGACCTCTCCTCTACTCAATCCTTTACTCACAGCCTCCCCACAAAATTCCTCTGAGAGGAAACAAACTGCTGTTAAAATCAGACTAGGAATGAATCGTGCATATTTTAAGCTGAATAACAGTATAAACAAAAAGCTGATATAATTAAACCCACAGGGTTTGTTTCTGTGGAAAAACATGCAAAGTAAAATTTTAACACTACATGGTCAGAATGAGGGGTGGATCTTTTTATGAAGAAATTTGGACAGGTTTCTCCTGCTGGACACAAATAATGAATGTGGGCTGCATGAATCGGAGCGACAAGGTACTCCCTCTGGTTACCTGGAACACTATAAGAGCAATTTACACCTCCATGTTCTTTGACAATCGACTGCTGTGGTTTGAAATGACAGGAATGACAAAGCCAATTTTCACTTCCAAATCTCCATGATTATACTCTATGCAAATACAGACCTGGTGCCTGAGAGGGCATCAACAGGATAAGCAAATACGTTTTTTTGCCCTGAAACCTTCTACATTCTTCTAGATCTGTTTGATGCATGCTCAAGAAATAACATGCATGCACTATAGTGAGTACATGGCATAATCATTTCTGTCTGAGCTCTCCTTCACCTTTGGGTCATTAAAACTGTCCACCTTATTTTCTCTCAAGGATTTCCTCTCAGAGGGATGTTGATCTGTCATTTGGTAATCACACTGTGTGATTACTTCCAGTTTCTGCCTGTCATCATTCTCAACACAAAAATATACCAACACCCACTGATGCCTTCTGCTGCATACTATACAATGTTGCCACTGTACTGGCTGTTCCTTTTTTCCTGTTTTTACATGAGACTACTTTCTAATTTTACTACTGTCACTATGATTGATTTTCCTCTTTTTCCTACTACAGTAGCTTATCAGCACCACAGCCCATGTTCTTTGGCACTAATTATATGTTGCAATTGAGCTCCATGGCAGTTGATCTCTGCTCCCTTTGCACAAAATGGTCATGATTTAGCCTGTGCGTCTGAGATATCTGTCCTCATAGTTTTGGCAGTGGCTTGGGCTATATACTGTTTTAATCAAATATACATTTTTCAGTGCCATACCTGAAACATGGGTAAACAATTAGGTGGACAACTCTGCCTGATAACTTTGTATTGGAAAACAATCTCAAATCTCAAATTGCTTTTTCAACACCATTACATCCACTCGAGATTTCTGATGTTCAACAGGACCAACACTGTTGTTATATCCAAAAACCATCAGTATTGCAGTGGGCAGCGTTAGCAAATAACTTGGTTTACCATTTGAAACACTGAAACCACTCCAGTCTGGCTTCCTAAATAGCCCCTTCAGTCAGCAAGCTCATCAAGAACTCTGCAGTCAACCTTGGTTTTAAAGTGACCTCATCTATTCTCTCACCTTTCTGAAGTGTATTCAAAATCCTGGTGACACCACAGAAGACTGCCAAATGCAAGATGCCTTCAGCCCAGACGTCCACAGTTCCACTCAGTAGTGAGTAACTGCAGGCTACTCAGCCACACTGCACCAACCTGGCAGTCACTGCATCCAAATGTCATCCCACATGGCCCCTTCTTAATAGCTATCCCCCAAGTCATGAAAAGCAAGTCCTGTCCTGGTTTGAAAACTGGCAGCTAATCTGAGAACTATGTTGGCCCTGTGTATCTGTTAGTTCATCTTTCATTTCCATTTTAGAGAGACGATAATGTTTATCAGAATCGTTCAGGGATACACTGGCAACATCTGGGATGCTCGTTGCTAAATCAATGACCACAAATGAAAATGGGTGAGAATAGAAGACAGGTTTGAAAAAGATTATGCCACATAGTGCCAATAACAACAACGACAATAATAATAATAATAATAGCAATATTTTATTTAGCGTTGTCTTATTTGACTAAATGTCTCCCTCACCAGCATGGTATGGGTGTTTGCAAAGTTCCAAGGTCTGTTTGAAAAACAATTTCTGAAAACTCCTCTGCATACCAATGCCGCTGGCTCAGTTCCGCAGATGAGATGACAGTTGTTTTCTACAAGCCTGTAGGCACTCTGTCACCTTCACTGACCAGTCAAGTTTAAAGAACCCAGCAAATCTCTATAAACGCTAACAGAATGGCAATAGCTCACAGTGACATAATTTCAAAATCAGCCTTCTACATCTTTTCATACGCGTTTGACATTTAAATTGTTCTGCTCACTTCAAATAACTTAAAAAAAAAAATGCAAGCACCGACACAACCCCAGCACAGGCTGACTTGCCGGTTGCATGTCATGTACAGTGTCACCACAAGAGGACTCTAAAAACCAGTAAGTCCAATCTGCAAAGTCTCTGGAAACATTAGGACTGTTAAACACACTTTGTGATTGTGTTGTCTGGTGAAACATTTCCAGATATGAGACACTGAATGCTAAAATGCATGTGAGCCACTTACCTAGCTATATTCCACAGGTGGGGATATCAGCTGTAACCTCTTGTGTCTGGCTCTTGCTGGAGCCATGCTCCATGCTAATTAGCAAGGAGTCGGCCCTCCTGTTTGGCCTAAATTAATTAATCAGTCCTCATTATGCACATTGCTCCTCTTAATTGCCAACACTGGCACAGTGATGAATGATAACACAGAAAACATTCTCATTACTGTGGAAAAGTGTGTGCCCACCCTTATAATGAGACAGCTCTTATCCACAAGAGCCTTTTGTCACTTTAACATGCAAAATGCATGCACACAAACACACTTTGACACATATTACATGTTGACCAAGCCTAAAGGAATGCTATTCTCAAGCAGAGCCGGGTAGACATGAAGGTAATGGTGGGGTCCGCAGGGATCAGACAGGCTGTGGGTTTCAAGTGCCAGGAAAGCTACACATGACCAACCTTGAGATAAACTAAAGCCGTGCACACCACCATTAATTTACAGTGAACACTCTCATGTGGCCAGGATTAAAACAAATTTAAGTCTGGCACAATTTAAAAAGAAATCTCTGAATGAAAATCAGTTTACCCCTAATCAAACTTGTTTACTTCTACATGAAAAAAAAACAAAAATCCTCTCTGATCTTTTTTACCCTAGGTGCACTGGTTGACTTTGAATAACAGAGATTAATCATCGGGTCTTAATCTCTGTCTAAAGAACACAGTGGCATGCAGGGTCACATAAAGCCCTGTGCTGTATTCAGACATGGTGTTTTATTGGTATCCTCTGATGCTATTATTCCCTTTGGATCTGTGGATCATATTTGAGTGATGGCTCATATCTCAGTGCCTGATAGATATAGTTTTGTGTATTGTGACCATGCAGCAGCATACAAAAACTGAGCATGAGCAAAACTAATCCTCACCCACACAAATGTTCAGTATGACACAGTTGGGAGATATTAATCTGTATCTTTATGCTTAGTTCAGCAACATGGAAAAGATGAATGAACATTGCAGTGGAACACAATATTTGTTACTAGATCTACTGTTGTTCCAGTGTACATTAAAATAAATTTATTAGTATATTTTATGAGTATATTCTGAGTTCTTGACAAAAATACAGTCACTAATTTAGTTATGTCGCAGTTAATACCCCTTGAAGTGGAAGTGAGACAACAAAGCCATGTGTGAGTACAGTACTGGCTGTGGATTATGACCACCTCATTCTGAGGATCTCCAGTTTCTCCCCATACTGCGTCCAACCAACAGAGAAAACAGTTAGTGGCTGATAAATACCACAGTAACACGTTCCACTCAATCCACAATCCCTCGAAAAATAGAGATATGCAGATATATTGACTATTACATGTATAAACAATCAATACACTGTCTAAATGAACCAAACTGCCATCTTTTCTGACAGACTCAGTAGCTTTCAGAGCAGCACTCTCAGCTCTGTGATGAATCACATTGTGTTTCTTCCCTATTAAAAACATATTTAAAGGCAAAATCCACAGAAATGGTCGCAATTCTGATAACTCAGGTGTAAATAATAAAATGCTGAGCAACTGGCCAAAAGTGCAGTGCTTATGTAACCATAATTCAGAACTGAAATGAATCAGTGCTGAGTGCTAGGCCTAGAGAACACTGGTCCCGATGCATGTACAAAAGTCTATTCAGTGACCTTGAATCTCTTAACTGAACTGATGTAGTGATTTAAATCAGTGAAAAGGGTTCATGATTTCCACCTCTAACTGCTGTTCACTGGAAGAGATTTGCAGTAATGATGGTGATTTGATTTGTTCTGGAGCTTGTCTATTGCTGCGCCTTGCAAGCTGTCTATACAGCCTCAGACTTCATTTCACAAATATATCCTAATTTTATCACACTGTTCAGAAAATATTACGAACATGGAAAATATGAAAAGTGAAGGGAACGCATGCATGCATGCACAAATGACCACTCTGACCAACAGCTCACAATTGCCACTGGTAGAGATTTGTCAGCGACTTTTTTTTTAACAACCTCAGGCAGTATTCCCACTGGTTTATTTTTAACCTCTCTGAGCCCTCCAACAACAGGAATCACTTATGCTGTAGTTTTTGTGCTTACTATAGGGTGCATGTGCATGGCAATATTGTGGAAATCACTCAACCAAAGCAAACAGATAAATTCCTTAAAGATAACAAGACAGTGGTGCAAGATGTATCATTTTGTTTTGTTTTGTTTTGTTTTTTAAGAAATGCTCCGTGTACCATACAGAAAAGAACGCAGTGTGATTATTTTTCACTTCATGTAAGACCAATTACTGATGTAGACTGAAGAAAAAATGTGTTTATATGTGCGTGTGTGTGTGTTCAGCGAACATTTGTGTATGAGTGATTGGTGAAGGTGAAACAGAGTGTCTGCGTTTGTGTTTGCATCTGTCTGTTTTGACATCTCTGTGCATGTGTGCTGAATTACAGTTGGGTAGGCTGAATAAGTGGCTCAGAGTAGTTGACTGCCAGAGCAGATTCATTTCAAAGCCAACTCTGAGGCAGACACCAGGGAAGTGAGAACAGGAAGGCTTACTGGCTAATCTGGTCAGAGAGCGAGCTGGAAGCAACACAGAATTCTTAATGTAGGGGATGTTAAAAAAAAAAGAAAGGAAAAAAAACTAATTAGTGACTGCAACCACAGAAACACTTCCCTATATGCATTTTGCAGTGTGTCTCTGTAGATGAGAGAAAGGACGAGAAAGTAACCAAGAGGGGTGTACGTTTATGTCTGGAGTCTGAGATCCTCTCTGACCTCCCTGAGTGATTTCTAGTCTTACACCTGGGTGCAGTCTCTTACACTTGGATGTCAAGCATGATCCGCTTGTCCTCTTCCACATGGATACCCCAGATGCAGTCCTGCCCCTTGTCGTAAGCCTCAGGCCAATTAGGAGACAACACAACACCGGCAGAGTCTGTGATCTCCCCGCTGCACACAGCTGCAACACACAAACACTACAGGCTGAAGAAACAAATTGCAAAAGATTTCAAGATACATAAAGCTAAGATGCAAATTAGACATCAATCTACTCTAAACAAATGTATGTTGGTGCATAAGCAATTTTGACTCTCTAGATTATGCCCATGACCTTAATGCTTGATAAAATACAGCTGGAATCAAGTGCTGTGCAAGCTTCTTGGAATGATCCTTGTAAAATTGCAGACTGACACTGAACCACTTGGTGACCATGACCCATACAAGCAGAAATTAAATTTTCTTGTAGCTAGCTTTACTAGAGAGCTTTTCAATTTCACTCTGTGGCAGAATAACCATGCAGGCTTTAAAGACCAAGAGTAAGGTCAGCATGTCATATTTGTGTGTATGTGGGAGGAGGAGAAGGGAAGGGCTCAGGGTTGGGCCGCTATTAAATATGATGCGTAGCCTGTGAACTGTGGCAGTTCTCATCTTAGGCCAGCTATTGTATGCCTTTAATCTTGAGCACTTCTACAATCTGCCCTGCAAGCACACATTTCAAAGTAAATCGTTGTTACAGTTTCAAGAGAAACTTTATCATGGATCAGAGGAAAGCAGCTTAGGAAGATATAGTTAACTGTCACTGGAATTTAATATTTTAAAAACTAACTCCTGCAATGATCAAGCAGACAATGAAAGCCTTGGGTCCTTAGGTCAATCTGATCTTGCTCTAAGTTGTTCTCCAGTGGAAGCACGTTTTTCCCCCCCTAAGATTTAATGCCCTGCAATCATGACATCTGTTAACTCACCCCTGCAAGCCGGCTCGGTCTCATTCCACTGAGGGTTTTGTGCATCCACACACTCAATCACTACAGAGCCTTGCTCCAGTGTGTAGCCAGGATCACATGAGAATTCAACTACTGTGCCAACACTGTAGCTGGAGTCACTGCTGCTGAAGTTTCCATACTTCACAAAGGGCTCATAGCACATCCCTTTTGCAAAAGCTGCAGAGAGAGTGTATGACATTGACTATAAGTGACAAGGATGGTACAAGATATTATTAGCAAACTCTGAATTCTGCGTTATCAGCTTGCCTTCGTATCTTATGGCTGCGCCGGTGGAGGTCATTGTCCCATCTGTGGTGAACTCTACAAACAGATAACGTCCAGTACTGAGCACCCCCTCATTGGGCAAGTATTCAACTTCATAGGAGTCATACACAGGGGGAGAGTCTATGTTGTTGCCATTTTTTATTAGCAACCTAAAAAAAAAAAAAAGACACAGAGATTAGTAGAAGGATTAAAACAGATGTTAAAAAAGAAATTACAAGCTACCTGAGAACTGCTCATTGTTCCAGGTGCAACCGTAATCATTCTGTGATAACATTCTACACTCTGTAATGAGGTGAATGGGCATGCATGACAATTGCCATATGGATCAGTGGTTATAGAACGATACATAGTGCAATTGCATTCTTCTACCTCTCACCACCTTCTGGTCCCTGCAATTCATTTGCCTGACAGAACACTCTTAAAGGATTATATTGATAAAAGGTCCTTTCAAATTCATCTGTCACTCCCTAAAGATTTTGGTCATTTATAGCCCTTGAGAATTTCAATTCTCTATCTGAAGGAATATTATTATTCAGAGAGTGACTTTAAAGCCTGATGCCAGTCAAATTTCCACACTACGCTCTCTTTTAATCTTAATGTATGATATATGTTTGATTTTAACAGCATTTATAAACCACCTGTCATCATCCTCTGCCAAAGCCACCTTCTCAAAGTGAACGTGAAGCCGGTGGCCTTCAGGTGCTTCCAGAACCCAGTGGCAGGTCAGATTGTTGCTGTAGTTTCCAGGAAACCCAGGAGAGATGATGCGACCATACGTGGCATTTTTTATCATTCCCCCACAGGATGCTGTAGGAAAAGAAAAGAAAAGAAAAGAAAAGAAAAGAAAAGAAAAGAAAAGAAAAGAAAAGAAAAGAAAAGAAAAGAAAAGAAAAGAAAAGAAAAGAAAAGAAAAGAACAGAGAGCTGGAAGTAAAAACTAGATGAAAAAGTAATGATGCCAACTGTGGCAGGGGGATTTTGGAGAAAAGTCCCTGTCTGAGCATAGATTGCATCGATATCCACTGGACTGTGGCTGAGCTAGACCAGGCAGCTCTCCTGGGTCTAAGAGTGTCTGATTGTTTGTGAAGGTAAAAGCAAAACAGCAGCAGTAACACTATCAGTTTAGAACAGCTGCAGGCAGGCACAGTGAAAGGCTGGGACTAGCAGATGAGTTTTTACCAGCAGGAAAAGGAGAGTCATGTGGCCCAGTTCTAATTAAGGCAGCCAGGTCCAATGGCCTTGTTTTGCCCCGTCTCCAAAGAACAGCTCCCTGTGCTGCTAATCACATGCAAACACACTCATTCGCCCTCCGAGTGTGACTCAGTAGGAGACAACGCAGTGAAAGGGTCTGTTAATCAAAATCACCTGTTCTCTCAAAGAAAGCTGAAGAGAAAGGAACGTGCTTCTTTAAAATTGCTAGTTTTTAAAAGCACATGATTTTTCTTGTTAGTTCTCTTTTTCTTTTTTATCTCAAATCTAAGAATAATTAAACTGATAATTGTTTGAGTATATTTGGATACAATTAATAGTAATTATTTACATGTTTGTTTTGGAAGCCTGACAGTCAGTTTTAACTGCTTGAAGTTAGTTAGCAGTGACTGCCAGGCTTCCAAGCCTGAAGGTAATTTAGTTTAAAAGGCAAAATTAAAAATCAAACCAAATCATCCAACACTCCAATTAAGCTGAAGGAATAAGCTCATAACCTACTGTTATAGTGTTTAGATTCAATTTACTTTAATTAAATTCTTTGCAGTTTTATTAATGGAAATCAGTTAGGGGGGGCGACCTCACTGCCCTGAATTGCTCCAAATCAATAAGATAAGACAGATAACATAGAAACTGCTCCAGCAATGTTAACTAGCGTCTATCCAAAAAACCAGTTTGTCTTACCCACACATCGGGGCTCTTTTCCACTCCAGTAAGGCGTGGTCGCATTGCGACAGGTGAGCATTTTTGGACCTTCCAACTTGTATCCAGTGAAACAATGGAAATAAGCTTCTCCGCCAGGATGCAGGTGCGTCACTGAAACTTCTCCACCAGCAGGCTCTTTGGGGAATGCACAACTCAGCACAAATGCTGCAGAGGAAGGAGTCAGAAATAGAGGGAAAGGGAAACAAAGGTGCTCTCATGAATACATTATTTTACAGAGTTATTCTTTGGCATCTCCAAAATCCATCTGAAAGTTTCATTTGCTTTGCTGTCAGAATGACTCTCCAAGTTGTTTAGTGAGTAATGTTTAAATGTATTAAAATTTGATGATTTTTGCTACAACCCATTTATGAAGTTCAGTACGTCACACAGTAATGATAGGCAATTTGTAGAGAGTGAGAGATAAGTGGAAAGTTCAAAAACTGAAACCATAACACTGGGAATTACATTTAAATCAGTTGTGAAGTCACAGTGCGAGTATCTCTATACCTTTTTTTAAGAGAGACACTCTTGGTCTAACTTGTTATTATTATTTTTTTCTTAATTAAGCTTTTGGAAACATCATTTTCCAATGCTCAGTCTTTTATTTCTCTGTGCACATTGCAGTCCTGGCCAAAACTGCCAACAATGTTAACTGGCTGCACAACATAATCCTCTATGTCCTGTGTTGTGTATTCATTGTTAACCAAGTTGTCTCTCCTCCAAACCACTGCTGAAAACCCATACATATTTAAATCTAAAATGACTGTGAATTTGTGCAAATGAATCTCCCTGCCTTCCTGTTTCTCTCCAACATGCAATTAAAGAAGCTATTAAAACCAGCCTTCAGATATGTTTATGTACACGCCATCTTTTAACTGTAGTTTACCATTACAGACAGTATGCAAATGTACAGAGACATGTTCTCTGTACGTTTGGCACTACAGTAATTATCATCACTGTGCGGTTTGGTGTAAAGGCGCTGCAGATACTTTGACAAATGGATGCATGGTTGATCGGATGAACATCATAGTGGGTCTATAACTTTAGGTTGAGGAATAGCCTCGACAGTGGTTGTCAAAGGGTTCCCATTGCAGCAGGGTAAGATCAATGTTCCCAGACTCGTTATGCATTGTTGTCCTGTTCCCTTTTTAAACAAATGGTGTAGGATGGCATGGAGTTCACTTCGATAATGAAGTAAGCTAACCAAGTCTTTAATGGAAGCTATTAAACAACCTTCTCTTCCTGTCTAATAACCACACTGTTCTACCTCATTAGTGTAGACACTTTAATGACCAAACTAAAACTTTTAAACTTCTGGAAATGTGTGAACAACAAAATATAATTGGACTCACTATGGCTTGTGCCACAATAACAGTGTGATTGTGAGGTTGCAAAAGTACAGAAAGCTAGAAACCTTGTATAACATGTTTTAGCTTAATGGAGCGGATGCAAAAGCTAAACAAGTGCTAAAAGACAAAGACAACAAAGCAAAGGGCAGCCAGTAGTCCTGTCTTTGTTAAAACTGTCTTTGTTAAAATCATATTTGCTGTCCTAAAAGCAATTACAGTATGATGGCTGTAATAATAATAATAATAATAATAATAATAATAATAATAATAATAATATGGTTAAGGTAGTTTGTTGTTTATACAATTAAGTGAAAGGTAAAATACTGTTAGTTTAGTTTACGTTAGCATCTTATTCATTTAAAAATGGCTACATAACATCAAAATATTAACTAAAATTTATATCAAAGAAATGGGTTTATCATCATGTGGATTATATCAAGCCTAATTTGCTTAAAATAGCAATAGGTACTGACACAGGTTCTGCAATAAGAGAGCTGAAAGACTGGCCTCTTAACATCATAGGTTTTGTGCTAAAGCAGTGGCCACATGTCTAAAGCACTAGCAGACATTTCATAGACAGGGTTGTTGGCCCACTTCCACAAAAGCTGAGCAAGTGGAGGTTAAACAGTGCAAACAGATTAGACACTATGCAGCAGACTGGATTTGAAGCGCTTTCATTTCAACCAGTCATTTGGACATGAAAAACATCACTTTAGTGATGTTTTCTACCATTACCTTGAAGCTAAATTGTCTATTCAAAAAAATGCCATTCTATCAATCTTTGAACTTGAACTCGAGGGAAAACAGCCCTAAATGCATAACGGCCATAAAGGTTTGTAAAACTACTGACTTATGTGTTTCTTTTACACAAGCCACTGGTTTCCACCATAATGAAGCCGGCCTTTGCTTTGCAGTAAATCAGTGAGCCACAGGGACGAGGTACACTGCCCCTGGGTCATCCATTCCATTCATAGTTTATCACTAGCTCCAATGAACCTAGTTATTGCCATTATCATAGCAGCATTTACATCCCTATTGAGCATGCAGTGGGAGAGCCAGAGGCAAAAATTGTGGAGCCAATTCCTGAAGTATTAAATTACGTGCTGCCTCCATTCCAGTAGATGTGGTGCTGGGCCATAAAGTCTGATTGTTTCACCATTAGAAATAATAGATCCACAGTGCAGACAGCCAGGAAGATTAGCTGATGGTGCCGTAGAGCCACAGGAAACAGATGTGGAGCGTATGTCTTTAGTTATTGTTTTCTTGTAGAGGAGAGAAAATACTCATATTGGTAATACCCATGTAAACCCACAGTAGTACAGTACAACAAATATGAGCTAGTTGGAAGAGTCATCAGAGTGTTATGAAAATATTATTACCTGTTGAATAGCACATATTTATCATGTACAGTCATGGTAAAGAAAGTAGACGCTCTGTCAGAGTGTCAGGACATAATAAACATTTACCTAGTCCTCACCAAAATTCAAAATAGGTAAATACAGATGAATAAAAACACATAAATATTACATGGTGTTCATTTGATCAAAATTATGCCAAAATCAGAAGCAGCTACCACCCAGTATCATGACAACGCGTGTAATGGAGCCTACCATCCACCTGCCCGTTTCACCCTTTGCCTCTCTTAGGCCTGAAATATACACACATGCTGAATTTGCAGTAAGTCGCAGTTACCAGCAGGGTGCGATATTTAATTTCCAGTCAACAACTTTATACCAACTTCCTGTTGATTATCAGCCATTTTAACAATGCTACATTAAAAATATTGTTTAACAAAAACAAAAAAAATGGCAAGATAGATATTTGGAGGCCAGATTTACATACATGTATCAGCCATAAATGAAATATCACACCCTGGTGGTACTGCAAGTTACTGCAACTTCAGCATGCGTTTCCATCTCACGCCTACAGGCAAAGCGTGACATTCACACCATGTCCTGTAGTGGATGGGCGGCTCTATTACATACTTTGCAGTGATACTGGGTTGAAAATTAAGTACACAGTACTTAATGTTCAGTGGCTTGTAAAACTACCTTTAGCATCAGTAACTTGAAGTAATAATTTTCTTTGTTTCCACTCTTATTTACAGCGGTGGTTCAGTTCATCGTGGTTTGTGGGCATTTGTTTATGCACAGCTCTCTTAAGGTCCTGTCACAGCATTTCATGCTGGACATTGGTTACTGAGACATGGCAACACCTTCATTCTTTTCATTCTGTTTTTCTTATGCTGTTGTAAATTTGGTGGTGTGCTTGGGATCATTGAGCTGTTGGCTCTATTTGGGACTAACTTTAGCTGTCAGATGGAGGACCTCACATTTGAACAATACTTTGGTATACAGAGGACTACATGATCAATTCATTGACTGCAAGGTACATAGGTTCTGTGGCTGCAAAACCAGTCCAAATGATTACCCTCCACTACCGTGCTTGACAGTTGGTATGAGGTGTTTGTGCTGATATGCTGTGTTTGGTTTTCGCAAAACATGGTACAATGCATTATTGCCAGACATCTCCAGTTTGGTCTTGTCTGTCCAAAGGACATCGTTCCAGAAATCCTGTGGTTGTTCAGATGCGAGTTTGCAATCCTATGCCGTTCTGCATGTTCTTTTTAGAGAGAAGAGGCCTTTTCCTGACAAGCCTTACAAACAAGCCATACTTGTTCAGTCTTTTTCTAATTGTGCTGTCATGAACTTTAAAATTTAACCTGCTGAGGCCTGTAGAGTCTGAGCTGTAGCTCTTGGGTTTTTTGCACGGTCTGTCATTGGGGTGAATTTGCTGGGACATCCAATGCTGGGTAGACCGGCAACTGCCTTAAATGTTTTCCACCCGTGAATAATCTTTCTAACTGTAAAATGGTGAACTTCAAATTGGTTACAAATGGCCTTATAACCCTCTCCAGATTAATAAACTGTCAAAATGTCTGCTTTTATAGAAGTGCTCACACTTGCTGATGATCAGTTAATCCAGTGCATTTAATTAGGTTGCTACTTACCCTCTCAGTTCCTGTGGTATACTTAGATTTTCACACGCTGCTTTTTTTTTTGTTTGTTTATTTGTTTGTTTTGGCTTGATTGTTATTAAATAAAAAAATATGGTGTAATATGTCATCTTTTGTAGTTTATTTGAGCTTGTATTTACCTCATTGTATTTACCACCAACCTTTAAGACCAGCTAAGGATCATATTATACTTAGCAGGTCTTATAATTTAAAGACGTTATACTATATATATATTTTTTTACCATGACTGTAGAGCATGTACACTTACCTCACTATGATCCAATGTGTCACTGATGTAAGTAAGATTCATTAGTGATAATGGTAACCAAGTGGACGTGATACACCACAACTCTACATTACAATGTTTGAATGAGGGCTTTAAAGGTCAAAATGAAGGTATTCCTGACAAGAAATTCCACAGTGTCTTTGGTAAACATTGTGTTAAAAAATTGTGCCCCTAAAAAAACATAAGGGGAAAAATAGCTCAGAACAATTTAAATGGAACAGATTTAAAGCAAGAAGTTTTTTTTATACTGTATCTTGTCACTGTATCTTGTTATTTTGTTTGTTTGTTTTTGCCATTTCGCAGGACTTCTTCAAAAAAGCACAAGAGCAGTGTGTCCTGCCTTGCCATTTTTTCCCCTCTCTCACTCGCTCGCTCTCTTTCTCTTATCTGCGCACACACCACAGATTTGCACCGTCTTTATTGAATATAAAGTAATGTCTTTTATTTTGCTTTCTGCCCTTTCACACCTACATGTTGGCACAAAATACTTGAATTTCAAATATGGAACTCTAAATGTGTATTTTGGATCCAATAATGAGTTCCCCTTTCCCTCCGCCCTCTATCAACATTTACTTAAGATCAGCCTTCGGAAAAACATTTAAAGAAAGTAAACATTTCCCAAAAGAATGCCTGATGTGACACCTGCATGCACTCACACATTCCTTCCATTAATGAACCTCGTTCAGCTGTATGCACATTTTTCATCTGCCGGAGTACTTCAAATCGAGAATGCTGCTCTTCAACCAATAATGGACAAATGTTGTTGACTAGGGCACAATAGATGAGCTGAGGAAGCTAGTAATAGTAAGCTACCCGCAGTGTATTTGGGCAAACAAATAAAACGCGTTTCAATTTAGCTCTAATAAATTGTTACACTGCTGAATGTGTTGCCTGAATCCCTTCAGGTGGAGAGCTGGAATGGGATCAAAACCGGCAAGGTGAAGTCAGGAGATAATGAAATGAGGTGACAGAAAACACAACACAGATAATGAATGTAGTGTAGATTATTATTATATATAATGGCAGGATATTTGGAGAATATTATCCATTGTGTGTTACACTGACATTTAGAGTAAAGTGCACAAGAAGTGAAAATACTGCGATGGTGATTAGTCATCTCTATACTCAGTTATTATTTTAATATACAGATACAACAGCAGTCCCTCAGCCTGTAGGCGACTTGTGGGAGAGTGTAACTGTCAATGTATCTAAGCCTCATGACCTGGCTGTGCATCAAAGCATTACCTTTTATAGAAACATCAATAGTGTTGTCTCTGGTAAAGTGCCTCACTTGTACAAAGCCAGACCATAGCTCTGCGGTGATACAGCCTATTGTTATTTATGTGGTTTGGTTAAAAACTCAATCTAAATGGTCACTTAATCAATAAAGACCATTAAAAAGCAATAACTTTGAACTAGAGGCAAGAATCTTATCAATGCTACTTAGAACAGGTGGCAGGGGTCCCCACTTGTCAGTACAGCTAAAGTACAGTTAAAGCCAATCAATAATTCCCATGAAACACCACTGCCATCAGCAGCGCCACTGATTACTCTGTACAGCTCAAATCCACCTTAGATGTCAAATACGACTTTTATATCATCGTCTGAATTGCAAAGAGGCTGTGATTCATTTAAATCAAAGATTCTGGAGTAAAATGGGTCTTAGGTTGTATGTATTTATCTGGGCACCATTACATTCAGTTAGTAGCATCCAAAATTATTATCCATGCTAAAGATATAAAAGGGATGGGATGAAGTAAGCCAAAATGCTTGCACGCACTGTAGTGCACTAATTCATTTTTAAAACTTAAATTTAAGCCAATTCTTCTTACTGAAAGAGTAAATTTATAGATTTTCACATTGTTGTGAAAACATCAGTGCCTGACTCAAGGATTACATTGTTGTCAGTTTAATCTTATAGAGAATACATGCCTGAGTTTAAAAAAAAAAAAAAAAAAAAAATGGTATGAGTGGGTACTCATTTTCATTATCTGCATGTTTTTAATTGATCCATCTCCTTTTTTGTCCTTGAATTTTACAACTGTACACTAAGCAGCCACTGCATTAAAACCACTAGCCTCATATAGCGCTCCCCGTTGTGTCGCCAAAGCAGCTCTGACTCACAGAGGCATGGGAACAGAACTTATGCTGGCATCATGTGGAGTCTGGCACAGGACACTGGCAGCAGATCTTTTGCTTCCTGTGAATTTGTGGGGCGGAATCTCTAAGGATTTGGGCTTGATCTACAGCATGTTATGGATGCTCAGTCAGACTGCTCAAATACAGATCGTATCCACTTCATCTTTAATTTTGTGGCTAATCTGTGCATGAGCGAAAGTCAAATAATGCGGTACTTAACGGTAAGATTTTATTCAGATTTTTTTCTTACTGAAAACAGAGCTAGGAGGAAAATATTTGAATGCAGGTGACATATTCTCTTAAGACATTATTATTAATTATACAGCACCAGTCAAAAGTCTGGACACACTGGGCGTGCCCAAACTTTTGACTGGTACTGTAGTTTCAATTCTAGATTAGGACATACTGTATGTGTGTACACTGAGGAAAAGATGCTGATCAGAAAATACAAGGAAAGTGGTAAGCCCCTGTTCATTCCCACACTTGATGTTCTCTTAATATAAACAATAAAGCATACCTTAAGTTATTTTCCAAGTGTCACACTGCTCATGTTATAGACAGATCCATCAGTCTGCCATCACAGGCAGAGCTCGCACTGTAGCAAATATTAATTACCCTGAGCTGAGATGCGTCTCTCCACAGTTCTATCTGCTTCTCCACGCTTGTCCAATTACATTTCTCACAGCCCATTGTAAAGGACAAGAAGATACCCTGCTTGTAAAGCAGAAGAACACAAATTGAAATATCTTCCGTAACTCCAATGTGTCTAATCTTCATGAAATCTGTTCCTGATATTTTTCTCATTAATCTAGCTGAATTTGCCCCATCAAAACCAAACAGGCTGTTGGGTGGACAGTGCAGAACGTCCGATCATCTTTTTATTTGACACAGTGTTTGCTGAGAAGAAATATAATACAGAACGCTTATAATGTTAAAGTGTTTTCATAAATAAAATGGTAAATGCCCAGGGAAAAAAATGCTGATGTTAAAACTGAGCAACACAACGCCATGTCTGCCTATTCTGGAAGAATATAGGATAAAATAGAGTTAGAGTTAGATTTCCTTAAACAAAAGAGCAGTATGAGCTCTGAGATAGAGCTCTGACTTTCATTTAAGGATGTCCTGTACAGTATATTATAGGATATATTCTTTCCTTCTTTCNTTTTTTTTTTTTTTTTTTTTTGCATTTTCCCACCTGTCACCATCATGTGATTACTTCAGCTGAGTTTACGGTGTTTAAACGATGCAAACGAGTCAAACAAAGCAGTATATTGCATGCTCACCCACATCAATCAATAAACCTGGAAAAGGATTCCTAATATATATAATATCATAAGATTTTGTGAAATTCAGACAGGAAAGGTGAAGGGGAAAAAGTACACCTACTGATATTAAATAATACTGTAATATATTCCATTCGTTGCCATCTGTTCCCAGCTATGCATCACCCTGCATGTTCTGTGATGACCGCTCACTGTCATCATTCAGCCTGACCACACAGTGATATTCATACATCCGACAGCAATGGGTTGATTTATCTCACATCAGCCGCACGGTTCTGATGGCCCCTTTCATTTTCGAGCTGATGAAAGTACCACGGTAATGTGGTAGAATGAATTGTCCACCAGCGACCACCGTCAGCTCAAGTCGATGGGGCATGTAATTGGCGGCCACTTTGTGTGATTGCTAAGATAAACAGACATTGTTACAGACATGGAAGATCAATGTCACACACAAAATAAGCGAGGGAGAGGGTGAAAATTATAGGCCATTATATTCACCAACAACACAGTAACTATTTCTGCTGACAAGATTTGTGACTGACACCGTAGATACTGCTTTATTACACTTAATGATTCTTTAGAAATGTGGTGAAATGGCAAACGAAAAATTAAAATGGAAAAGGCCCACTGGCCAGCTGAAGGTCAGCAGACTGTTTTGAAATAGAACAATTGTGAAAGTAATTAGTCAACCACTTTGCAGCCTCTCACCAGTTTCTAACCATCTTTGCTTGAGGATAAGCAGTAACTGATAAGAGTTATTGTTTATCAATGAGCCACTGTCATGTTTAATGTAACGTGTTTGAATGATGCGGCACCAGATCAACTGTAACTGCTGCTCACCTTGGTAATGGAGTAGGAGATATCCTGAATTGTGGCGTTTCTCACTACGAAGACTGATAGAGATCTGGTTGCTCCAGCTGCGTAGTACTAGGCCGGTCATCAAGACCGATTCATTGGCAAGGATGAAGGGTTGTTGACCTCCTGTATCCTCCACGGTCACCTGCTCTCCCGCCAACACACTCACATTTAGCACCTAAAAAAGAGGCCAAGCAATTTGATTAAACAAAAGTCCTTATTAAAGCACATTATCAAAGGTTACAGTGAGTGCATATTTTTTTAGTAGTATAGTTTGAGCCTATTTATTCACCCTTAATATTTCCCTTCTGAAAATATGAATAGGCATAATTTGCAGACTTGAATTACCAGAAAAAAAATCTCATTGCACATAAACCTGCTTATTTTTCACTTAAAGAATAATTCAGTTCTCACCAGCTTTTTAATTTGGCAACAGGACTGTTGTGTTGTTATTTAAAGCCAAGTATAATCTAATGATGTTGCTCTGAAAAAAATGGGTCACCTGCTTATTACTTTACAAACGTGTAGCAACACAGTTAAAGAGGGGTATGTTTAGTTTCATTTCTTTGTTAACCTGTAGCTGGGATGTAGTCATATTTTGAGTAATAGCAGAATCTTTCTGAGTCATTCTACTCATGGTTTATTGCACAAATTCCTCCACTTTCTGTGTTTTCTATCTGCCTGCAGAAAAGTCCATTAGCAATGTTTCATGTCTTGGATTGAGAATCTACGGCTGAATCTGGGAAGGGAATCGCAGGAGTAATATATGTAGTTAAACTGTCTGTATAATGGATTACTGACATCTTTTGAAGCATCATCTGTTCAATTCTCTGCAGAACTGTAAAAGGCAAATTTTAATTCAACAACAGGTCCTGCTCATTTTTCTATATAATAAAACAACATGGTTTTACATTGTGTTTGCTAAGACATTCTGATTATATCACTGTAGCTTTATGGTATTTCATAACTCAGGCTTTGTTCTTCTTATTTGGCCCAAATATTGTTTGGTCTATCATGATCCCTGGATTGTTTTTTTTTTTCATTTTCTATGTTATGTTATGTTTTGGATTGTCTGTGCAAGTCAATTTTTTAGTTAGTTTTTGGTTTTCTAGTTACTGAATTATTACCTTTTGTTTCTCTAGCTATTAGTTTTTACTTCCGCCAAGGTGGTTGTTTTTGATAGTGTTTGCATGCATGTGTGTGCATGCATGCATGCGTGCGTGCGTACACAGCTTGAAATTTTTCTGAATGAATTCTGGTAAAACTGTAGGGAAGTAGAGTGGGGTCATGCTAACAATCAATTAAAATTTGGCTTACATCCACCAAATTCAACTTCATGATTTATTTGTCAAAAATTGGTAAAAAGCCTTATAACTTATAAACTATGACTCTGAAGGTCAAAGTGATAATAATGCTATATAGAGCTTTACAAAACTAATGTTGCCAGTACAAACAAAGGCTTACTGCCTTTGTTTATATTGGCAACATTAAGGAAATGATACTGGTATATGGGGATTCTAAATATCACATACTTTTCCTCCAAATATCATATTACATTTGACCTCTGATATCACTTTTACATTTTACGTCTGCCTTTGAACGTTGCATTATGCACAGTATCTTTAAAGAAAGTATTGTCTGGAGAAAGAGAATGAGCTGCCTAGTTTGAAACATACGTTATTCATGTTCAGTTATTTACAAATCAATACCTACTCCTGCATAATGTGTAATCAAAGTAAACATCTGTCATGCTACCATTATTATATAACTGATGTCACAATTAGAAATTATCAGTATAGTTAAAGGCACTCAAGTGCTTGGGTAGCTAGCCAGCCAGTATGAAGCTACTGACTATAGCTAGCACAGTCTGTGGCATCAGTATCATGTTGCAGTACACATTTTTTTAAAGATGTAAATTTTGCTGAAAAATGGGTTTTCAGACTGGCAAGAACATGTTTGTGAGAGATACCTTTTTGAGTTTCAGTGATTTATTGTATGACTTTATTATGTACACTACAGGAACAAGTTATAATCATTTAACAACACATACATAATACTTTTTTTTGTTGGAAAACATAATAAATTTGTGAAGTACTTTTTTTCCCTTCTGCAAATCACCATCTTATCTTGGTGGAGGGGTTTGTATGTCCCAGTAATCCTAGGGGTTGATTCAGATGACCATTATGGAAAAAAGACCAAGGGAGCAGTTTACCCTGCCTGTGCAGCCCGGCCAGGCACAGCCCAAAGAAGAGACATGGGCCCACCTTCCTGTAGGCCCACTAACCGCAGGAGGCATAGTAGGTGTCTGGTGTGATATATATATATGTCGGGCAGCGGCCAAGAGCGGAGGCCCTGGCGAACTGGTTTCCAGCTATCGATGCTGGCTATTGGGACATGGAACATCCCTTCTGGTAGGTAAGGAACCTGAGCTAGTGCTTGAGGCTCAGAAATATCAGCTAGATATAATTGGGGTGATTGGGGCGGTTATGGCACAGGAAGTAGAGCAGGTCACCTACTAATTGGAAGGTTGGACTCTGTTCCAGTCTGGAGTTGCCCTTGGTGAGAGGCAGTGGACTGGAGTGGGTATCCGTGTATGCCTTCGTCTTGCTGCGTGTATGGTGGAGTTTTCACCAGTGGATGAGAGGGCTGCTTCCCTACACCTTCGGGCCAGGGAATGGGTACTGACTGTTTTTTTTTCCTTTATGCACCATTATGACAGTTCAGAGTACCAAGCCTTCTTGGAGTCACTAGGTGGGGTGCTCGAGAGTGCTCCATCGGGTGTCTCCATTGTCTACTCAGAGACTCCAACACTTACGTGGGCAATGACAGTGAGACCTGGAGGAATGTGACTGGGAGAAATATCCTACCTGATCTGAACTTGAGAGGTGTTCTGTTATTGGACTGCTGTGCAAACTACAGTTTGTCCATAACAAACATCATGTCCCCAAGATCTTTGAAGATCTTTGACAGCATTTCAAGATGGGATGAGGAGACTGAGTCTGAATGGACCTCAGTCCATTTTGCCATTGCTGTGCAGAGCTGTGGCTGCAAGGTAGTAATCCTCAAACCAGACAGTGGACACCTGAGGTGGAGGGAGCCATCAAGCTGAAGAAGGAGTCCTATCAGGTTTGGCTAGCCTGGAGGAATTTGTAGGTAGCTGATATGGTACTGGCACGTGAAGCAATACGTATCTCAGGCTTTGAATAAAGCAAAATCGTGGGTGTGGGAGTTTGGTGAGACCATGGAAAAAGACCTCGAGTGATTCTGGCAACACAGGAGGGGAAAGCAGTGCTCTGCTCACATGGTGCTTAGTGCGCGTGGGCCGCTGATGACTTCAACTGAGAATATAGTCGGGTGGTGGAAGGAATACTTTGAGGACCTCCTTAATCCCACTGACACAGCTTCTGTAATGGAAGCAGAGTCTGAGGATGAAGGGCATGACTCACCCATCACTGGGGGCAAGGTCACTGAGGTAGTTAAACAAGTCCTTGGTGGCAGGGACTCTGGGGTGGATGAGATTTGCCCTGAGTTCCTGAAGGCTCTCAATATTGTAAGGCATGTCAACCAAGACCGCCTTACAATAGCATTGTACAATACAATTACTAGAGCGATGCTTCTTGATCGGCAACCCCGGGTGGCAGTTCCTATCTTCAAGAAGGGGAACCGGAGGGTTTGCTCCAGCTATCAGCAGATCACACTCCTCAGCCTCCCCGAGAAGGTCCATACCAGGGTGCTAGAAGGGATAATTTGTCTGTTAGTGGAACCTCCAATTCAAAAGGAACAATGCGGTTTTAGTCCTGGTCGCAGAACACGAGACCGGCTCTTCATCCTCTCAAGGATATTCGAGTGTCCATGACAGTTTGCCCATCTAGTCTACATGTGTTTTGTGGACTTGGAAAAGATATCTGACCGCCTTCCTCAGGGTATCCTGTGGAGAGCTGCAGGAGTATGGGGTGTCTGTCCTGTTGTTACAAGGCAATCAGTCCCTTGACAAGTGCAGTGAGAGCTTGGTCCGCATTGCCGACAATAAGTTGGACTCGTTTAAGGTGGACTCTGGACTCCACCAGGGCTGCCCTTTGCCATCAGTTTTGTTGATATTTTTTTTTTTTGGACATAATTTGTAGACATAGCCAAGGGCTTCCAGCTTGGTAGCCTGAGAATGATATCGCTGCTTTTTGCAGATGATGTGTTTCTGTTGGCTTAATTGCATGGAGGCCTCCAGGTCGCAGTGGAGTGGTTCGCAGCTGAGTGTGAAGTGGCTGTGATGAGAATTAGTACCTCCAAGTCTGAAACCTTGGTCCTCAGCCAGAAAAGGGTAGAGTGCCTACTCTGGGTCGGGGACAAGTTGCTGCCCCAAGCAGAGGAATTAAAATATCTCAGTGTCTTGTTCTCCAGTGAGAGAAGAGGGAAGCAGGAGATTGACAGGTGGATTGGGGATGCGGCTGCAGTAATGTGAATGCTGCAATGGGCCCTCATGGTTAAGAGAAAGCTGGGCATAAACTCAGAATTATATCAAGTATATTAAAATGGGTTTCAGCAGGGTAAATACCAAAAACCCAGCACTTTGCACTTCTTTTTACTGTGCTACAAACCTCTTAAAGTATGTTTTAAAAGAACAAAGAAAACAAACTGAATAGATATGAAATACAATACTATTCCCTTAAAAGTAAATACGGCCCAAAGAATGCCTTTGTGGAGGTTTGCACCAAGTGCTTTTCCTGCTTTTTGATCTTTCTGTTTTTCTGGTAGTTTAGTATTAGTTCTGTATAAGTAGTATAAGTTGTAAGCATTGCATTGCAAAAATAAACACTTATGAGTACAGTAATGTGGAATATAAAAAGATATCCATGCAACCTAAACTAAGACAATTAGAGTTAGACCCTTTAGATCCCCCACAAGATCAAGTTAACAGTTCATCTGCATATTTTATTGTAACTTTTGTATCTTTACTGCAGATTTTTCACTGTGTAAAAAAAAAATGGCGGGGAATGGAAGCAGCTACAAAGTTTTCTTTCCTTCACGTTGGCACTTGTTGATCAGGTGGCTCTATGAAGGACCTCCATCTGTTTCCCAGTAAAGGTTTTAAAGGTGATTACAGGAGCAAGCACTAGAGAAACGTTTTTCACTCCACCTGAGCTCACCGTCTTGGTAATGGCTCCGCCTATTTGCGAATGTGTACTCCACATTAAACTGACGTCAGGTCCTACAGTGCTGCTGTTGTGTTATCATTGTTTTTGTTGAAAAACTGTGGGGTGCATGCGCTTAATGTTGTAATATTTTGTATTCACACACATCCCCCTAAATACATTTACATTGCAAGCCTATTTTTAGTCCCTAATCAGGGATTTAAGCATATAAAATTTTTTGATGGAGACCCTCATTACTGAATGAGCGCTACTGCTAATGGCCGCTTCCACACTGTGACGATAGCTAAAAGCTGACAGCGAGCGAGCACAACAAACACAAACACACACACACACGGGTGTAGAGGGCAGTGGAGGTGTGGAAAAACATGTTGGCAACAATACAGTTGGTGTTAAAGGGTCGTTTTTCCAAATGAGGAAATCATTGCAGAAATGGAGAACTTTAATGCTGCTAATGTGGGTGAAACGCTCACACTTACTTGGTGGCACCTGAGCTGCAGAGTTTAAACAAAGCATCGAAGTAACAAATTTGTGTTGAGGGTTTTTTATAATTTATTTTAGTTACTCGATGAATTATTGCAGCCCTAGTCCTAAACCCATGCAAACATGATATGGTCCAAATCTTTATTTCCACATCTATGGAGCTAAATTGGGGCCATAAAGTTTGTTCGAAAAAAAAAAATTTGAAACTGAAAAATTATTTTGAACCCGAAAAAAAAATTTAAACAGGAAAAAAAAAGTTTTGCAACCAAAAAAAAATAGTTTGAAAATGAAAAAAAGTTTTGCAACTAAAAAAAAAAGATGTGAAACTAAAAAAATATATTTCAAAACTACATTTCAGATTCAAGTTTTTTTTTTCACTTTCAGATTTTTTTTCCGCAGTTTCAGTTTTTTTTTTCGAGTTCAAACTTTTGGCCCTGTTTTGGCGTGGGGGGCGGAGCCTCAGATGAC
>JASGAU010369925.1:28049-63116 GCA_030220045.1 Australoheros facetus | reverse complement strand
TCTCTCGGCTGGCCTGGGAACGTCTTGGGGTCCCCCCGGATGAGCTAGAGGAGGTGGCTGGGGAGAGGGAAGCCTGGGCTTCTCTGCTTAGGCTCCTGCCCCCGCGACCCGGCCCCGGATAAGCGGAAGAAAATGGATGGATGGATGGATGGATGGATAGGTTGTAATAATTTACTTGGTGATTATTTGCTTAGCCTAGCATTTGCCCCCAACTGATAACCAGCAATGGGCTGAATTTGCCCTTGCAATGATTTGAATCAAAAGACCACTGTTACCCAGCAATGTCTACTTAGTGTTAAACAATTAACATAGATCATTCTTCTCCACGTGTCACCACCTCTTCAACCTAGTAGTGCTAAAAAGGACTGGCTATGCCATTTCTTGCTATTGTCTGACAGGCTGTAGCTTCCTATTGTTGTAAGAAGGCCCAAAGCGTCTTCAACTAGATACAAGTGTAGCTTAAATGAGGAACACAACGTCCTCATACTAACACTTCTATGCATGAAAAATCAATTTGTATCTCATTCATTTAGTAACTCACAGCTTTGCACCATTTAAAGGGTCAGTTCACTCAACACCTTTTTACCTGTCTATTCAGAAAGTGTATTTATCCAACTGAAGGAATCTGTGAAACTGATCTCAACAAATTCCATATCCAAAATTAGATTTTTTTCAGCCAGTAGCACTAACATGACATTATGCAATGGCTGATCATTTACCATTGGAAGAGCCAACAGTGACCAGGTTTGGCCTATTTAGGTTCTGACACATAGCTACAAAAAAATACTATGAAATGCTGGCAGTGAGTGATGCTGGTATCTTGATGCTGCGTTAGACAATTCTCTGACTCAGTTTACCACTGCCATCTAGTGGTCACAGAAGGAGGGGGTGGCGTGATGGATAAAGCGTGAAATGATTGAAGGAAAGACAAGAGTTGAAGAAAGAGAGGAAACTGGGAGAAAAGACTGCTCAAATGAAAGAAGGTGACTTACCT
Source organism: Australoheros facetus (assembly GCA_030220045.1). Taxonomy (NCBI): domain Eukaryota; kingdom Metazoa; phylum Chordata; class Actinopteri; order Cichliformes; family Cichlidae; genus Australoheros; species Australoheros facetus. The sequence goes on along the minus strand of JASGAU010369925.1, from coordinate 62,122 downwards.
TTGAGTAATATCTCTGATCTGAACACTTCAGTTTGAGTCTGCAGTTTAAAAATTAAAATCCTATCACTGGGCGAAAGAGGACAGTTAAGATACACTGCCTTAGCTTTCAGGGGCCATACTCTTAGGCTTATAAATGTGACACTTTTTATGTATTACCCAGTCTTTCTGTTCTGACCCCTCCATTTTTCACTCATTCTTTCTTCCTTTCCTTTTATCTTTTATCTCTTAACACACACCTCTACCTCCTTTTTCTCTCCCCCACACCCATCTGTCATCCACGTGCCTCTTCCATTTGTTTATTACTTTGCTACTTAATGTAATGGGAGGCCAACTTCTCACCGGCTGACTGTAAGCAGAATGATTACACAGGGCAACATTTCTGCATAGCTCTCTAAATGAAGCCAAAGGACTTGGAACACATTTGTTACTTTAATCACACTGGGACATATTGTTTTCAGAATGGCATTTGAAAAGATGGGCTTTTTTGACCCACTGGCTCTCTGACTTACTTGCTGCAGGGCACGGAGCCTACGTAGTGATACACAACACGTTTTTTTCGGTCGATAGAGTCAGGCAGCGCTCCCGGCAACAGGCAACAAAGAGAGACAAAAGGGAGAAAATCGATTCCAGTGTTTTCTGCTAACAAAATGTCTCCTGGCAACAAAATGCTCCCTTTGTGATTAAGGCGGCTTTGCCTAGGCAGGTCGTTAGACGCTGCTCGTCATTGGCATAAACCACACTGTGGCCCTGTGTGTGTGATTGCTTGAAGTGTCTGTGGATAAGCATTAGCCAAGTTCATCAGTTTTGTTTGTAAGCAGCTTTCTCTCCTATCCTTATTTCTGATTGACTGACACTGCACAATGGATTTTGCTTATTTATTAATATAGCCAACAAAGAAAATAAGCCTCAAAATAATACCTTAAAACCTGACAGAAGTAAAATTCTGCATTTGCTCTAATTGATTACAGCTGACTTGTAACTTCCTGTGTTATTTTCCCCCTCCCTCTCATTCTCTGTCCAGGTATGACCTCCCTCAATACGGCAGCCGCAGGAAGCTGATCCCCCCCTCCGGCCTCTATGATGAATATGGAGAAGTCGTTGTTGACGATGATGGCAGCTACTACTACAGCCCACAAGAGTCTGATGCAGAGGTAAATGCAGGAAAATACATGAGAATACAAAAAAGGGGAATGTTGGCCAGAAGATTATACTGGCTGGTAACTGAGTCCGTTAGATTTTCACAATATTTTCATAAAAGCCAGAGAATACTGCTGGCTTTTTTTCTAGGGCTAAATGCATCATGCTTGCACTTTCAATGTTAAAAATGAACTTGTGGTTATACAGACTGATTTACATATAGGGACTGGTTAAAGGAATAGTTTAACACTTTGAGAAAACTGATTACAGTACTGTGCAAAAGTGCAGTGCTGTACTTTTTTTTTGCTAGATATTCTTTGGACATTGGCTACTTTTTCACTCATTTTCAATCCAGTTATTGTACCTGATGATTTTCAGAGGAATGGTCTGTTTGTTAAGCCAGTTAACACTGCCCTATGAATCATTCAAGCATGAAAAGGCACCTAGCTCAAAGGATGAATATAACAGAACTTAGCAAAGAACCAATTTTAAATGACATAGTTAGGCACTTTGTTACTAGTAGGCTGCTGTAAAGACACAATTTATTCCCTTTTTTTTTAATCTACAAAACACAGTATTGCAGATATAAAATAGTATTTTTGCACCAACAACATGAGTCCCAAAGAGCTAAAAATGTCTGAAGGGACAGGTGGCTGTCAAGAAGCCATTCTTAAGAGAAAGTAAGGGGGAAAGGGAGTAAAGGCTGAGGTATGCCAAATTACACAAGAACTGGACAGAAAATCAGTGGCAACAGGTCTAATAGAGTGATGAATTCAAATTTGAATTTTTTTTATTCATCATCGATATGTACGGAGGTCAGGAGAGAGGTACAACAGTGAATGTCTACAGCCATTTGTAAAACACGGTAGAGGCTCTGTTGTGGTTTGGGGCTACATTTCAGTATTGACTGAGTACTGTTAAATTTTAATCTGCCAAGCAATACCAAGTGGAAAATGTCGGATTGGCAGCAGCTTAATTTTTCAGTATTACAATGATCCCAAACACACTGTCAATGCAGTAAAAGCATAGCTGCATAGAAAAAACACACAATGGTACACTATCCTTCATGTATTGGCCTCCCCACTGCTTCAACATTATTGAAGCAGTGTGGGATCATGCTGAAGATGAACAGAACAAAAGGCAGCCAAGATCCAAAGAACAGTTTTAAATGTCCTTCAAGATGCCCGGAGAACTATTCCTGAAGAGTTCTTAAATAAATTACAAGAAGCTTGCCTAAGAGAGTTCAGGCTGTGTCCAAGAATAAAGGTGGTCATACCAAATACTGACTCTCAAGATCATTAGAATTGGGCCTTTACCCATTTCCCAAGCCAAGAATAGAAAATAAAGGGGTGGCTCAAGAGTTTTGCACAGTACTGTATTTGCTTTCTTGCCAAGAGTTATATGAGAAGAAAACAAATATGTCTTTACAGTGACAGTCAGGCTGAGCATAAAGACTCCAATTGGGGGAATTGCCTAGAAGGAAAAACACAATCCTAAACCAAAACCCTAATTCAGGCTCTTCTCATCCGAGATAGCGACGTGTGTTTGGCCCATATTTGCAAGCACAAAAAGTAACCCAGATTAGGCCTGAATGTAGCTGCTAGTTGGGATCTGTCTGTTAATCCTAAATGTTCAGCTATGCTTTTAAGGTTTAAGAGCCATGCTCTCCAATGCAGTGCACCTTTATTATTTTTATTACTATGTATCTTTTTAAACCTGAACACAATGGGTTATGAATTTCTTTGTTTTTGTATTTTTATAATTTATATAATTTGTTTTTTGGACTAATATCATTATTGCAGCAGGTGAGGAGAAAAGCTCAAGAAGACAAATCAGCTCAGCACCCTGTCTACCTTCAGCCTCAACCTATTCCACCCCCAAGAAAGACCCACGGACCCGTGAGGATTGAGGGTGACAAAAAACAAGAAGTTGATAAAACTATTAACACGAAACCAAAGAGCTCAAGCGCAGCTACCAGGCTGAAGGCTTTGATGCAAGTGAGTACAATGCTGTCCTCTGCGGGGAAACCGTCTAGACAGCCTCCTGCCATTCACCCACCATGGAACAAAGCTAGAATTGGACCAATAGAAGAGGGAGGCAGGGGAAGGGAAAAAGTGGAAGAAATTAAAGTAAAAGGAGCGGGAACTGGGTTTGAGAAAGGGGGAGCAGAGATAAGGGAAACTAAAAGAGTAGGAAGAGATGAAGCAATAGAAATAAGGAGGGAGACAGGAGGAAGAGGAGAAATGGAAGCATTGGGGAGAAGCAGCAGACGTGGCAGGACAAACAATGGGATGAGAAATGCAGTTGGAGAAGAAGGCATCTGGCCAGAGCACAGGGGAGAGCTCCCTGGACTGTTGTCCTCTGGCCAGTCTTTCAGCTTGGACGGCAGCGTGGTCATAGATGGGAGTTATTTCCAGACGTCCACTGAAGCAAGCAAACCCCCACCAGTGAAACAAAAGCTGAGCGGGACCCTCAGTCTTATCTCCCTAGCCAGAAGGCTCCAGGGACCAGCCAGGGTGGGAGGTGAACAGTGGAGCACTGGTGAGCGCTTTGAAAGAGGAGAGGAGAACAGAAGGAAGATGGATAGCTCCATAGGAGATATGAGTGTTTCTGCTTCAGTGTCTGAGGGAGCTGCAGGAGAGGAGGGGAGGAGGTGGGAATTAGGAGTGGAGAACAACTCCATTGGGGGGTGGTGGAGAACAGAACAAAGATTTCATGACAGTGTTCAAAGTGATTCAGAAACAGGAAGTGGCAGCAAAGACTCTCCATCAGAATTCAGTCTCTCAGATGCAAGCAGCCACACGTCATTTGCCTCAGCAGAACAAGCTGAGCCCGACTCAGGAAAAGAAGAGGAGGAAGAGGGAAGCCAAGATGAGGAGATAGAGTGGTCTGAGTCTGAGATGGAAGATGAGAGGGAAAAAATGAGTAGAAAACCCACAAAAAGAAGAGTTAGTCATAATTCTGTGAGCAGCATCAGCAGGATTAGTAAAAAAAGCAGAAGCAATAGACGGAGCTTAAAAGGAGAAAGCAGCAGCAAAGAGACTGATAGAAACAGCAGCAGGGATTCTAAAAGTTCTAGATATTCGGGTTCAACCGTTTCAAGTTCCAGGCCCAAAACTTCTAGGCAGTCTTCACATGAAACAACGGAACGAGAGAGCGAAGAAGAGAGCGAGGAAGAGGAGGAGTCCGAAGAAGAAGAGGTGAAAAATGCTGGATCGAGGAAGCCTACGACGAGCAGGCGTGCCTCCAGTCACGTCCAGTCTGACATCAGCTCGGGCCGGACGGATACCTCGGATGACTTGTCACCAATCATGGAGGGCAGCGAGGAGGAGGAGGAGAAAAGCAGCGGCTACAATGGGGAAGAAGGTGAAGATCCAGAAGAGGAAGAAGATGGGGATTTGGGAGTCAGCTGAGTCGAGATTAAATCCTTTGCCACTAAGTAAGGTCTTGGTGAAAATGCTTGGACTGAGAGTGAAGTCATTACCTGAGTGGAATTTATAACTTTAATCTCCCTCTTTCTTTCCTTGTTTGGTGTGATTTACACCCACTGGAATTTAAAATGTTGGCTTGTCCTCTGCTGCCCTCTCAGTGTCTCTTCTTTTTTCTCTCTGTCTTTTGCCTGCAGCTNCCCCTATTTCCAGTCAGCCTTTCCCTGGTCTTTGTGAAGTGCTTGTCTGCTTTACATCTACAGTTTTTTTTTTTCTTTTCCCGAGCCGACTTGTCTCGTTTTCCGATTGTGAAAGCTCCACTTCCAGCTGATTGTTTCTCTCCTGCTGCTGCAGCTCAAAGATTATTTACTGACCTCTCTTTGTTGCACTTAAGGTTTACTCAAGCTTTTTTCATTAGTCATTTTTCTTTCTTTGCTCATTCTTCTGCTAACAGTCAGCTTTTCCAGTTTACCAGCAGGAGTAAAATATGCTTTCTTTGTAATGGAGAACATATTCTTTCTTCCATACAATCAGGGTTAAATGGGAAAACCTTGAAGGGTTACATTGTGTTTGTGTGTGCATGTGCACATGTAGCAGTGTTGACTCTGACCTAATAGATTATACTTAAATCATATTTTATGTTATAAAGGGTTACATCCAAGACCAACATATTTTCAAATCCATTTCATTCTTTTTTCTTTTATTAAAATAAATAAAATAATCAGATGATCCAAAAGCTGTTTTGTCGAGTGCACACTGCTGACATGGCTTTGTATTTGCAGTGAGTGAAAGTGCTTCTTTCATTTTGCTCGTTTTCTGACTTTAACACGGAAAAAATTTAGATAGATAGAGGTTAAATAATGGTTACAAATGACATGAAAATGTTGGGTCCTCTGACCTCTAGTGTTTAATATTCTCACTTTAATGCAGTCAGAAACTATAAAAGGTTCGAAGGTTAGAAAAAGTATGTTTTTTAGTGTGGTGTTTAAATAGCTTCACTTCCCTACAAACTGAAAAACAAACCCAATTCTAAAAAAGTTGGAATGCTGTATAAAATGTAAATAAAAACATAATGCAACGATTTCCAAACCTCAGAAACCCATGTTTTATTCACAGTAGAACACAGAAAACGTATCAAATGTTTAAGCTGAAAAAAAGCTCATTTTGAATTTAGGCAGGCCAGTTCAGCAGCTGGAATCTTCTACTATGAAGCCACGCTGCTGTAATAGCTGCAGTTTGTGGTTTAGCATTGTCTTGCTGAACTATGCAGGGCCTTCCCTGAAAAGACGTCATCTGAATGGGATCATATTTTCCTCTATGACCTGTATATACCTTTCAGCATTGATGGTGCCTTTCCAGATATGCAAGCTTCTAATTCCATAAGCACTGTTTAAACAACTGATATGTTCTATTGTGACTAAAATGTGAGTTTATGAGATTTGGAAATCATTGTATTCTCCAATCCTTCCTTTGGTCAGTTCTCGCTGTGGAGAGATCTTGCAGTGCCTCGTGAGAGTAAGAGATGTCAGCTAAACACATAAATGCTACCTCAGTGTTCACAGTTGGTCAGATATTTTTTTATTAGTTCTAGAATATACAAAGTTTTATAGCCACATTCGTGGCTCTTAGAATGGCTCCCTAAAAGACTGTACTCACCCAGAAAACCACTGGAAAAGTTGTATAAAAGTTGTTGTAACACATCCTTGTCTGAGTCCATCACGTAATGGTGTTCTGTCAGATACTGCTGTTGTCACAGAGGTACACACAAGGTGTCCTTTGGTGTTGCTGCCTTAAATCACTGGCGGTAATAGCAGCAATGGATGCTGAGAGATAACTTGTCTTTTAAAGATAAATCGATCACAGTGTTCGAGGGAGATGGTGGTCTCTTGGTCAGCCAGCAGACCATGTCCTGTTTGGGAGCTTTGTATTTTGCACTTTTTTTGTGTGTGTGTGTTTTTGTGCTTTGTACTGTTGCTTTTACCTGCTGGTTATTTTCAGGCATCGTAAACGACTCGAGTTAAAACACACCACCAAATGCTGTTTATCCAGTTCGTTCAAAAGATGCGCAGGGCAGTCTTTTACGAACGTCCATAGGTAATGAGTTGGGAGTGAGACCTATCTCAGTTTTTGCATAAGTATTTCCACTGAATGCATCACAGCAGTGACACCAAAGAACACCTCGGCATGTCTGTAAGACACGAAGCTTTGACAAGATGCCACTATTTGACACCTTGGGAATGAAACCCAAGCATGTTACAGTCACCTCTGCTGGCTGTGTGAATAACTGTTTGTTAAACTCTGCACTCTGGATACTAGCTGTTTAATGTGAACAGGCTGTAATCAAACCTAGTTTTTATGCCTAAATCTAACCAAATTTTGGAAGGAAAACTTAAAATCATTCCACCAAATAAAGCTTCATCCTACCTACTTCAACACAGAGTTAAGAGGTAGTTAGTTCCTTTGAGTGGAAACACTACTATATGTGATTTCAAGGATACTTATGAGTCAGTCAATATGACTATAATTTGACATTTTTGATGTACAAATGTGTTAACAATGGAAGGAATTTTTTTCTTTTCTGAAATGCCTTTAATTTCAGCTTCAACTACACTTCAGAAGGCCTTTTGTGAGTAAATGTATGAACCTAAAATTTTCCTGTGCACACTGCAATGCATTAAGGTAACTGCTCACTTCAGTTTAGTGAAGGAGTTTTGAAGCATGACTGAAACACACTTTACAGCAGACGACAGATGTGTCTTTTAAATCATTACTTTACCTTTCCTTCCTCTTATGCGTCAAGGAAACTTTCAAGGTCACAGTTTAAAGTCACTTTATTGATTTATTTCTCCCAGCAGGGCAGTAGAAAACGTCGGATCAAGTTGGTGTTTGACCGAGAGTACGAGACCAGCTCCACTGGTGAGGAAAGTGTGCCAGAAACCCAACGCAGCCGTTTGCCCTCGACCCAGAACAGCCAAGTCAACATTAATGGAAGCGTCTACATGGCTCAGAATGGCTCCATCATCCGCACCCGACGTTCAGTAAACGCTACAGGTCCCACACAAACCACCACTACAAACAACAATCTCAAACTCCCCTCTCCTATCTTCAGCTCAAGGCTAGCGAAGCACTTTAAAAAACTAGACAAAATGGCTGCCACACTGGAAGAAAGAGTTCCCCTGAACAGCTTCAGAACAACATCAGATGGTGGGTGCAACACTCTCCGCACCTTCCAACGGGCAGGAGCGGCTGCCTCTGCAACAGCCACTTCCTCTTTCTCTAACACTGACAACAACAAAACGCTGAATGCGTTTAACACTCGACAATCCAGCGTTTCTTTAGGGTCAACCAGCACCAGCAACACAGGCCCAGAAAGTACGGCGGCAAAATCGAACCTGCTCAAAGCAGCACAGGGCAGCACAGAGCAGCCTCAGAGCTCCACGGAGAGAAACGAGTTGGAAGAAGGCGAGAGAGAGTCGAAGGTAGACGGCAGTAACAATGACACGGATGGACTCGTAATCAAAGAGCCACTGGAGTGCCCGAGTGACAGAACGCAGTCGGATGAGGAGGAATTATGGATGGGCCCGTGGAACAGCCTTCACATACCCATGACCAAACTCTGACTGTACTTGACGACACTGTGCTCGTTCCTTATTGCCAGGATCATTGAAACATTCAGACATAATTTTTGTTCATCAGTTGTGGAACTAATGAGGATGCTCTAAGCCAATTAGAAGAAATCTAATTACAGGATTGGTCCAGTACTCTGTTTGTCCATGATGGAAGATTCCTCACATATCAGCCAGAAGAACTTAATTTATTTTATTTACATTCAGAGAGATGATAAAAATATATTTGGAGAAAAAAAAAAGAATTAATTCCTTGGCATTTAATTGGCTTTTTGGGTTACTTATTAAATGTCCCTTTTGTACCTTCTCCCCTGAAACCGAACTGATTTCAGAGCTTCGACACCTTTAGAAAACTGGACCTAGACTGAGAGGACTTATATTTCTACTTTGATAATAGAGGTAAAGGTATGTGAACTTTTAAATGGCCCTTTAAGCGACTGGTGTCTGTATGGAAGTGATTGATTCATTCAGTATTACGAGTGCTGATGCAACTCATCTTGAATTTGCGGACATCTTTCATTAACACATGAAGTCGTGTATTGTTCACACTTGCCTTTTTATTCTTGTAAAGTTGCTTAGCAGACTTTATTCAAATAAAATTCCAGCCATTGAAATGTGATGTTTGGCTAGCTTCATGATATGCTTTGGTAAAGGGGTACATCCTAAGCCACAACCTTTGAGCCTGAAAAAAGCAGCCAAGGTTCAACTTCAGGTTACAACAGATAAGCACAAATACCACATAAAGAAAAAAAAATGATAAAGGATTCACACAGCATCATGTAGGATAGCAAAATTGCTGGAAAGGCTGCTAGAACAGAACTGTTTTTAAATGTTGTTTTACACTTTGAGACTATAAACGTTCATCCAGAAGGAAGAAACTGAAACTCACTGTGCAAAGGGTGCAAGTTGTCAAGTAAAATTGAACCAGCCAACCGCTGTAACTGTCTGGTATACAGGGATGCTGGGTTCAGCTGTGGCTCCGCAATCAGCCTTTTAGACCATTTACAGATACAGTTGTGGTCAGAAGGTTACACACTCTCATCATAGGCGTGAATGTCACAGTAATTTGGGGCTTTTAATGATTTCTTTGAACTGTTCTTTTTTCAGGGTGGAATGATTATACAGCATACATCTTTAATGACTTTAAGAAAAAAATACACAAGAATTGGGTGCACAAGTTTGAATTTATTTTGGATTTTCTCTAAACCACACAGGGTTAAAATTTTAGATACAGGCTTGAATATATACATACACCCCCACTAATATTTGCTTAGCTGTCCCTTAGGAAGTGGCACCTCATACAGATGTCTGGCATAATTCTGGATGAATATTTGACCACTCTTCTTGGCAGAATTGGTAGAGTTCATTTTAAATGGTTCATTTCTTGGCACGGACCCGGCTTTTAAGCATAGTCCACACATTTTTAATGGGGTTGAGGTCAGGGCTTTGGGAAGGCTATTCCAGAAACTTAATGTTAGCCTGCCTTATCTATTCCAAAACCAGTTTTGCTGTGTGTTTGGGATCATTGCCCTGTTGGAACACCCAGTTGTGTCCTAGTTTTAACCATTTGGCTGTTGATTTGAGATGAAGGTGAAGAATTTGGAGGTAGTCATCCTCCTCCTTCATTATTCTCCTTCACTGGGCCTTGGTGGTTCCTGGGTTGTTCCTGAACACTAAACAATTTTCTCTCATCTGAGGGTGACAGTTTGGGTCTTCTGCCAGACCTTGGCAAAGTGATGACACATCAGAATAACTTGTATTTGCGTACAATTGTTTGAACTGATGATCTTGGGATCTGCAGTTTTTTAGAAATGGCTCCAAGAGGCCTTCCCAATGTCTCTTATGCAATTATAATTGTGTAAATCTACAATTCTCCTTCTCAGATCTTCACTTCCTTTGACTTTGTCATAGCTCTGAGTATTGCTCAGTCCAGTGAGTGCTGTCAAACAGAGAAACTACCAAATGTAGTCAGACATGATCACTAATAACTTTAAAAATTTTCACTGTATATAGTCAGATGGCAAAACGGCTGTTTATAAACACCAAACAAATGAATAATACATATAGTTCATCTTCTTTGCAAGCTACATATCCATTGTATAAGAGAAAGTAATTAATTACAGGCACAATTAGCATCACTATTTGATGAACACAGATATGCATGACAACACATTCTAGTTACCCCAAAGTGCGACTGCACTAAAAATTGTTGAGCACAATGTATTTACAAACAACACATGCGTACACGTACCCTTGCCATTCATTTTGAGATCAGCTACTACACGTAACGTACACTATATTGGCAAAAGTATTCACTCACCCATCCAAATCATTGAATTCAGTTGTTCCAGTCACTTCCATTGCCACAGGTGTATAAAATCAAGCAAAAGACAATTGTTAGAGTTATTATAACAAAGTAGAAGCAATTGGGAATGACAGCAACTCAACCACAAAGTGGTAGGCCACGTAAAATGAAGGATCAGCAGATGCAAAGGTGCGTAGTGCACAGAGGTCACCAACTTTCTGCAGTCAGTTGCTACAGACCTCCAAACTTCATGTTGAATTCAGATTAGCTCAAGTGCATAGAGAGCTTCATGGAATGGATTTCAGTGGCCGAGCAGTTGCATCAAAGCCTTATATCACCAAGCGCAATGCAAAGTGTCTGATGCAGTGGTGTAAAGCACATCACCACTGGACTCTAGAGACATGGAGACGTCTTCTCTGGAGTGACAAATCACTCTTCTCCTTCTGGCAATTTCATGGATGAGTCTGGGTTTGGTGGTTGCCAGGAGAACAGTACTTGTGCCAAGTGTAAAGTTTGGTGGAGGGAGGATTATGGTGTGGGGTTGTTTTTCAGGAGTTGGGCTCAGCCCCTTAGTTCCAGTGAAAGGAGCTTAATTTTGGAGTCAGCACCAAGTACTTAAGTAAGTGCAGTTGTTAGCAACTTCATGTTGGCTTTATTTATTTATTGACTTGAAGGCTAGCTTGAAAGCTAGCAAAATGGCAGAGAGACGTGTGTTACATTGTGCTAGTTTGAAATGAAGGTGAAAAAATAAAAACAGCAGTGTAGTTGAATATATACCTAGTTGATAAATGTTGGTTAGGTCTGATGAACCTGCAAGCTAAGCACAGTGTTTCCACAACATTAGGAAAGGAGGAGAATGATTCCAAATGAAACTGCTAAAGCTAATTTTAAGCTTGGCTAACGGTGTCAGTCTGAGTTCCAATTAACAAGGTTGTGGAGGTGATTTGGTGAAGTGTATTAAAAGGTAGGTGCACACTCACACGAAATTGTAAGGTGTGGAAAAATGATTATACTACAACTAACATTCTTAAAACAGCTTTGAATTATTATATTTAAAATTACCTCTGGAAGGACTTAAAATAGTTAATTTCATTCTTGCCTGAACATTACATGAAAACATGGATACCACTTTCACACCTGTCCTATAAATATAAAAAGAGATTTGGCCTCATTTCCTGGTTGGCAGCAGTAAAGAAAAGTCACAACCCTAACCCAAACCAGTCAATTTTATACATACTTTTTTAAGTGAATCAAAAAAAGTCCTGTAACAAGCTAATTGCTGAACTTGATGGTGGAACAGTAGATGCTGTTTCAGTTTTCAGTTTCCACTCTTCATGCTTCAAGGTTTTTTGTTTTATCCAAACGGGCATGCAAGCAGTATCAATCTTCTCTTGCAAGAAAGCACACATTCCCAAAAATGTAACACCAAAAGTTTACATTTTAGAGGTTGTCCACTTCTCCTGTCATTAATAATTTAATTTAATTTAAACTGATACTGATGGAAAGAAGAGATTCCTTTTAATTATAGTTCCACCGGACCAGAAGAAATCTACTTAGCACAGGAGGCCCTCTCCCTCATCAAAGTTGCTCCCAATAAAGTTGGGGAAACTTTTTAATTGTGAACCACATTACAGTGAATAATTTTATTTAAAGTCTTGAAAGAGTGGGATCATTAAGCCGCAGAATTACCAGGGTTTAAAAGTTTCACCTTTAATTGGATGACCACATAATTTTGCATTAAGGAAACCAACAGAGGGTGGTATATGGGTGGTGATATTTAAAACTGAGTGCTCCTTATTACCTGGAATTAGTGGAGTGTCTCAGAGTAATATTTTCAGCAGTTTCTGGAAAGAAGGGCACATCTGAGCAGCTAGCAATGATTCAACAAAATTGATTTTTAAAATTGTCACTGATTCCTCAGGCCACTGTTTTACTAGAAAAGACAGACTGAACTTGGCTCATTAAGCTATGACACAGGCACCGGAGATTTGATTAGTCGCTGGAACAATCTGAGACAGAACATTTCACCCAAACCTAAAATGATTTATCATGTTTGCTTCATCCTAAATGCTTAAAATATTTGGACTCTGCCAGGCTACGAAGGTTTGCAAATATGCTGATTCTTCACTTTGTAGCTGGCTTTAAATTCTCACTGGCCACTTTATTTGGTACACTTTGATATTGCTGGGTTGGACCCTCGTTTGCTATCAAAATTCTTAATGGCGTAGATGCAACAAGGTCCTGGAAACATTCCTCAGAGATTTGGGTCCATATTGGCATGACAGCATTACACAGTTGCTGCAGATTTGATGGATGCACATTCATGATGCGAGTCTTTCATTCCGCTACATCTCAAAAGGTGCTCTATGGGATTCATATAAGATGACTTTGGAAGCTGTTTGAGTACAGCGAACTCATTGTCATATGAACAGGTGCACCTAACAAAATGAACACACTTTGTTGCTGCATCTACAAATGTAAGATAAAACTCCTATGCCAAGACAAAATTCTGTATAAAGAAGATCCAAAAATGTGCCCATCTTCTCTGGGCTCAAGGTCTTATCAACCATAACCTCAAAATACATTTCTAGAAATTATGGATACTGTGGCTTCTGGGAATAAGAGAGAGACTAAAGTATTTTGAATTTTTATTGTGAGACATGACAAATAAATCCACTGATTATCATCCATTTAAAGATTCAAGTAAATAGACAAATGTTCGCTTGACAGTCATGGCATAACACAGAGAGCGGATGTTAAAGTGTATAGTGGACCTCTTATGGAAAGTGCTAATGATGAAAACATAGCTGGCAGCATACATGTGGATATAATGAATATACCAAAATGTAAAATAAAGTCTCAAATTGTCAGATTTAGTCCACATTTATGGAAAATAAAATGCATTTAAAAATGCTGTTGTGTACTGCAGAATAACATGCCATAAGTATGAATAGTACACTAAATATTTTACAGTAAAATATTTCTTTACATATCTAAATAAGTTTGAGTAAAGTCAGGGCAGTAGAATTCACCCTCTGACGTACTGAAATAAATAAACACGTAAAACTACTTACAGGAACTTACACATAAACAACACAAATGCCAACCAGGGCTTCACATTAAAATAAATAACTTCAAACACACACATTTGTCTCAGGTTAAGAACTGTTACATTCAGAAACGAGGTCTATGGGTTAGGAAAAAAGGAAACGAGATCTGATGGTAGGATAGCTCATAGATTTATAACTGAAAATGTCCCTTCCTGTGCATTTCACACACTTACTATAGCTGATATCACTTTCATCAGGCGTGTAGTTGTAATGACCATTTTATGAAGGATTAGTTTTTGCTTCATGGAATGGCTTTTTTCCCCCCCACGTTTAATTGCGAAACAGTTATAGTAACGAAAGTCTGACTGCATTAAAGGATTACAGCTTAATTATCATTGATGCAGAGTAGTGGTTTCTGGGATCAGAGTCTCATCTACCTTAAATATCATAAGCCTTAGGCCCCATCCTGCGGCCTTATGCTGAGCAAAACATAATCTGTGCACGTGAATAATATTAATTAGGTAAAATGTAACCTATTAATTCACGGTCAAACGTTGAAAATATGAGTTAAAGTGGAACACGTCGCTCATTTGTGAGTATTAAAAAGATGAAGAATGACAGATCTTCACTATTGCACTAAAATTCTAACTTGTTACTTGGCACTAAGCATTTTTTTCTCTTACTTAAAAACAAAATGAACATTTTTAAAAAGCTTCTTTAAACAAATCTAGTTTGTTAAATTTATCGCGTGTTGGAATATGGGTAAAAATGGAAAAGATGACTTATTTATAAAAGTTGGATTTATTTATTTTTAGCCTAAAATTGATTTAGCAGGAATGGATTGAAACACCTTTTTATTAAGGAACTCTCAGAGGTGATTTTCTGACTGACTTTTTTTGAGAAAGAAATTATGTAAGACTAAACATACATTAGAGTACAGCAACTGTGTACATTCTTTACATTAAATTAGTCTTGTTGATGGACTGGATTTTGTATCGAGGCTCTTTTTTCTGTCATAACCAAAAGTTTTACATCTTGATGGTATTAATTTTGGGATGATTACACAAAAAGGGAGGAAACAAAATGATGTTATTACAAGTCTTAAAATATATAACTTATCAAAAGACAGAAAAGGGGAAAGTGGCTCCAAATGAATTATGAATGTAAATTTTGATGTGCAGGAAAAATAGAAAACCTTCAAAAAAAAAGAAAAAATCTACAGTCATTACTTACATTAAATATCTATAAAGATGCTGCTTTCAAAGATCAAGGATCGTAAGTACAGATCAATAAATTAAAGAAATTAAAATCAATGAATTAATTTAATAAAATTCAATTCTGTGTGGGGAATACCAAGTCTAACAAAACCTCCCCCCGAAAATCTACTTGTGCTTTCTTTAAAACTTAATTTGCAACTGGGCTGAAATCGAAAGCAATAAATAGAATGACATAACAATCAAGTCACTGTCGCTAATTAGACAGTAACACAAAAACACTAATGACAACAGCAAAAGGAAAATAAAATGTGCAAAATGCAGTTTGAAGAAGACCAGGATGTTCTTCTAAAGGATCTTAGAGCTATAATCATCATTGTACCAATAAAGTGGTGTAGGAAATACTCAATAACAACACAAAAAGTATAGGAATTTGTGTTTGATTATGTCTTTGTTGTAACAATGCATCTTGACAATAAATCTTATTCTGGTGGAAAGCCTGTTTATTTCCCCCTAAATGGTGCCACATTTGTATGGAAAATGCATTTGTGGGTTAAGCAGTAGAGTTGAGTCTGTGGGTTGCGCCCATAACAAACTTGCCAGATCTTCTCTGCCAAACAGCTCATTCTGCTATTGAAGATTTGGCAAGTTTTTCATGAGCAGAACCAGCATTAATCTGCTGTTCAACCCACAAATGCATTTTCCATACAAATGTAGCACCATTCAAAGGGAAATAAACAAGCTTTCCAACAGTAAAAGATTGATTGCCAAGAAGCATCAATACAGCAAAGAAATAATCGACCGAACACAAACGTCCTTACTTTTTGTGCTAAGTTTATATCAGGTCCAACAAAGATGCTTTCATATTTGGTAATCTTTAAAGTAATGAAAGCTGGAATTAACTACCATTATATTCACACCATTGAAAATGCACTGTCCCATTTGTTACCATTTCTATCTATATTTTTAAACTTTGTCTGGAAAGATGAGAAGTGGCTGACTCGTTATTTGTGCACAACGATGTGAGCGGTAAGATACTTTGTTTATCCAAGCAGCTCATCAAAGATACGGCTACAAAATGATCAAATGCTGGAGGCAGTGTTGCAACAGTTGAAACCAACACAGGACAACTTTACCAAAACAGTGAGAAGTTGCTCCACATTTGCCAAACATAATAGTGTGCACCTACAGTGTCTTAAAATGCTCCTTATTTATCATCACCTTTAGGGCAAATACGGTATTGTCCAATAAACTGCTTGAAGCTGTGATGTTTCCATTTTACAATATCAAAACAGAATAGAAATCTCTGATTGGGTTTCCTCACTTTTGTTGCCTCTCTCTGTGAGCTTTGCCCATCTGCACTGCCCCAAAATGTGCTCTTACAGTACTGTGAAACTGGAACAGTAAGAAAAGAACCAAACAAGCCAGCTTGTCAGCCTCCTTCACAATGCCCTCAACCAAATGATCCCATACCTGAGGAAGCAAGAACAATACCGTTTCACCCTCTTGGCCCTTGTACTCTCCTACATCTCTTCTGTGTACTAGCAAAGGGGGTAGTTTACTTGTTTACTTCGAGCATCCTATACAAAAGATTTATTCAAACAATGATAGTGCACGGGCCACTTAGCCATTTTGTGGAGCCATAATCATCCTTGAACTATAAAAAGGAAAATAAACACTCCATAGTTTGTGTTTTACTCTATTTCAACAAATCCAATGGCCATTTAGCAGCCATTAAAGCAAACATATACCAAGCTTTATTCTCTGAATGTGACTCAGGGAAATATTTTATTCCCCTCTTATTCATTTCAAATAGGAGGGGTTACCCTCAAGACTTCAATAAAAACACCTGCCCCAAGTGGAGCTGAGCTACCAACCCACAAGGCCATCACAGCTCTTAAGTGACAATGGGCGGGCTCTCCAATCTCCTGTTTATCAGTCAACCAAACAAAAGGGCTCATCATCTGTCACCTAACCCAATAACGGAGCCCGGACTGAATCCTGTCCTGTCACATGCTCAGTTAACACAAGGCAAGGTCAGACTCCTTCAAGACTTTGAGAGGAGGGTATCCCAGCAATCGACAACACATGAGACATACACTGAAACACCTCATGAAAAGAGGAATCCTCCGAGTTAAGCAGTAGTCAGCGCAAGTATCTGTCTCCGGAACTCATTTGTAGTTCTTCCAGTTCCTGAGGAGGTAAAGCTTCCAGGCGGAGGAGGTCAGAGAAGAGGTGGGAAGGTGGACAGATAGGATCTCCCCTCTAAAAGAGTTGGAGGAGGCCTGTAGAAGCCTTCCAGCCCCCGCCCTGCCCTCTGCCACCCATGCCTTCAGACCCGCAGCTGCAGACAGGTACCCTGCAGAGGAGATATCATTTATTTTCATGTTTTGGTTTGGGTTTTTTTGCTTGATTTATATTTGATAAACAAGTTTTGAGTTTAAAGAAAGACAGAGGTACCAGACTAAACACACAACACAGCACAGCACTTATTAATAACACAACAATGATGAAGCGCTGCTACACTGCAAAGTGACCTTCTGTTATATGTGAAAAATGGCTGCTGTTTCAATATTAGAATATATGGGGTTGGACAGGGAAAAATGTAAACAACTTAAAACAACAGACTTTGAAGTAAATTGCAAAAATTACCACAAACACAAATAGAAATTTTTCTTTGTCATAGGCATTCCTGTTAGCAAATTATTGTGCACAGCCTGCACATTTGTCACACAGTTTTGCCTCTTCAGAGCACCTTTAAAAAAAAAAAAAAATCTCTTTTAAATTGAAAGTTGAATATGAGGGTGACCAATTAAACAGACCAATGACAACAACTGCCACTTAGCTTATACTGTATGACCCGTGGCCCTCTGAGCAATATTTGATCATGTTACTGTAGTACTCATGTACTCGTGTGCCCTTCAACTTCCACGTCATGCAATACATACTTCTGCTGTTTGTACACAAATCTATGAACCTAGACGTGACAATAAACTGCTAAGGAATGCTGTAGTAAGCCAGCAAAAGTGGGTAAGAAGAAGTCACTTTACTTATATGACATCTATAATAATTTATCATTTTAAATCTATTCAATCCATACCCTGTATTTTTCAAAAGGAGTGGAAATTTTCCCGCTCACACCGAGTTCTACTTTTCAAATGTTAGAGGTTAGAGATAGCATACGGTACCTCTGTTGCTTTTCCATGCAAACACGGCAGGCAGAGTGTGAGCCTCACTCCTGGAGCTCTGTCAGAGCCACACAGCATGCAGCTCTATCATCCTTACTCTGGGCAGGGCCATCCACTCCGCCGCCGGTCGTCATGCTGCGGCTGCGACTAGTCAGCTTCTTGAGCTCACTGGCAAAGGAAATGATTTTCTTTTTGTCCTCCCTCACCATCTGGAAACAGAAATGAATCCGTGTTAAAGAGATGCATTTACAACATAAGAAATGTGCCAGGAGGTTTTTGAGCAGACTCATAAGGGCTGAGAAAACACTTATTTCATGAGTTTTCTTAATGTGCATGTTCCGCATAACTTTTTCCTGTTTCTTCAGACCAGTTTTGTCTTAACACTGCTGAAAAAGAAAATTAAACACATAGAGCTTACAGAAGCATTTAACTTTTATTCAACAAGGCAGGACATTTAAACACATTACTTCCAGGGGGTCAGAGGAAAAAAATAAAACTCAAGTGCAAAAGGATGATGAATAAATAAAATGCTAAGAGTATTAAAAACACAGAACACAGAGTTAGATGAGCACATTAGTAAAAAAGCAGACGAAAAACACTACAAAGGAAATCACAAAAGCAGACACAAAAACAGCAACATAGCATATGAAAGATTTTGTAAATAAGGGTAGTAGCAACAGGTATAAAAGATAAAGCAATGTTAAATGCTAATGTTTTAAATACTAATTTGGCCTTCCAGCTCTTCATCACTCTGTTTTCAAACAATCAGTCAACACAAAATGGATGCAACTCAATAGATGAATATCAATTCAGTGTTATTGGTAGATGTCATCCTATTGGCTAATATAACAAGGCCAGTATCAACGATATAGATGTTTGCCCGATATATCCCAGAATGCACAGCGTGTTAGAAAGAGAGTGGCTGAGAGAGATCTTGCACATATAAAACTGTCTTCTTCGTGGAAATGCAAGAATCAAGCACAACCACACAAGCAAAGCAATAGAGCAGAAGCAAAACGAAAAAAAAAAAAAGTTCAAAAGTATTGATACAATACACATAAGTCTCTATGACTAGAAATTGGTCATCATGCTCAGAGCTACCTGCTCTTTGAGTTTAAGAATAAACTTCCCCGCGCCCCGCCAGCGGCTCTGAGCTTGGAAGACGCACTCGTGATCCAGCAGCACTCGCTGAAGAGGCTTGGTGGATGAGGACTTCTTGGATGAGCCGACATCCTTGGCCACTTCCTCCATCAACACGTAGTCACATGGATTGGGATTACATAGGATACTGTAAGAATACTTAGCCTTTGACAGGGTCTGGCCAAAAAAAAGAAGACAATGGAGAAATGTCAATTAAAAAACTACCACGTAGTTTCTAGTGTGAGCGATACCCACAGGACACCATTTTTTTTTCCTGCAATACAATCTTTGAGTTCTTGTGCTCCTGGACTACCTGCTGTATGATATCCTGAGCTGTGCTGTAGCGTGGAGCTTTGATTACAGTGTGAGGCTGTTCTGGTGAAACTTCATGGACCTGGACGAAGAACGTATCATCCTCTCCTCCTCCTCCTCCTCCCCCACTTCCTCCTGCTCCTTCTCTGCCTCCCACGGTCATCTCCTCCTCTCCCTCCACCACCGTGTTTTTCTCATTCAAGTTCTGCAGTGATAAAAGCATCACAGTGAATGCTTTTTGCATGACACAACCACAAGGTGGAGCCAGAGTCTGCATAATAGTCCTCAAAAGTTTTGACAACAACTTATTATGATAACATCCATCTAGGTTATCTACCAAACATATGTACCTCCTCTCTCGTTTTGAGGCAGAGTCTCCTCACATATCCCTCCTCAGTGTTCCAGCTGGAGACCACCCTGGCCACCTCCTCTTCAGGTGCTAGAGCTCGATGCTGAGGGCAGCGCTTCACCTCGCTGCGCTCCTTCAACAGAGGGACCTTCTCTTCACACAAGAAGTATTCTGATGGGTTTCCTGATGAGGCCACAACCTGTGGAGAAAAGAGGCAAAACTCTAAGTATGACACAAAGATAAATGTGAAAGTTGAGCTACAACTATATTATTCCTGCATTATAAAATCTTTGATTCTACAGCACTAACCATGTCCAGCAGCTGTTTGGCAGTGGTCTGCTCCGTAACAGAAAAAACTGTGAAGGGTTCAGGACCAGGAGCACCGTGCACTGTCACCCTGTGCTGCTGGGTAGCATGCTTCTCCTCAGAACTGAACAGCTGTGAAGGGAGTCAGAGAGATGCAAGGCAGCGGGGCATTATAAAAGCACACTGAATCCCATATGGCCCCTCTTATCTTCTCCACAGTGTGGACTGTACCAGCACAATTTCTCTGGATTGCAGTCCATCAGGTTAAAAACATTACAGTGATATGAACAACTCTAGCCTGAGCTACTGTTTTCAGCACCAAACCTGAACAAGTCTTACCAAAGATGAGGCAACAGTGCCCCCTGCTGGACCTTCCTCTGTTCTGTGGCTGTAGATAAATAAGCTGGACACTTCAAGTGGCTCGTTGTGCTGTGTTCTTAACTGTACATGTCTGTAACCTGCAACACAAACACACAAAACAAAAAATATATCTCAAATATATTTTATTTAACACTACTCAGCACTACTCTCCTGAAACTTTTTAACATGAAAACCTTTTAGTGCCTTAAAATAGATCGAGCACATAGTCTTTATCAATGCACAAAATTCCCATCTACAGCTTAGTGCCACACTTTTTTTTTTAGATGTGCATTATCTGGGAATCATACCTGGTTTGAGGGCTTTCAGTGGCAGAGTCCTCTGAGCTGTAATCTGGGAACTGTTGTTCTCCACCACGGCAAGTCGCAGGAAACACATCTCTTCAAAATGCACAGTGAACTGAAAGTGTTCGTTCCACATGGGGTTGAGGGTGTTGCGGTGGATTGGTTTGGCGCGGAAGTGGCAGCTGTCGATGGGAATGCCCAGAACATCCAACTCAATGCAGGGGCTGCCAGCACTGTTACTCGGACAAACGTTCTGACCAGAGACAATCTGAGTAGAAAAGAAGAAAGGAGGCATTTTATGAGTAAAGTGTATCAATTAGGGATGTTAAACATAAAATTTACATGTGTGTGATATCATTTGAGATCAGTCCTGTCACAATGCAGGTATGTCAGTGAGGACAGGAAAAAAAATTTAAGGCCTATATGATAATTCTAGAACTGCACAATGTACAGTAGCTTGAGGATATAAATGAATGTATGTATTCATAAACTTTTATGGGATATTTATGATTTTTTTTAAGTAAAAACATACATTTACACATACATAGAAACTTAAAAGTTTGTAAACAAGCATCTATGGTTTGAGAAAATTAATGTGCATCTCACTTGAAATAGAAAATGTTGGGAGGATGAAGTCTGGGGTCCACCTGAGTGTGCATGAGGGAGTAGGTACACACTCTTGCTGTGGGTTCAATAGACAACTACCTGCTACCTGTCTGAATTTGTACCGAGGAGCTGACTAGACTGCTGGATATGGCTGCGCCAGGTGTGCCAAGTTTTGCTGTGTATGTCTTCTTAACTCACTGTGAGGGAGTAGACAGCAGGGCTCATTTTCTCCACATCCCGCTCCATAGGACAGAACTGCTGATAAAGTGGACAGCTACGGTCCCACAACACTGCTGGCTTCAGTAGGTAGCCACATCCGCCATTGGCCTCAAACAGCGCTGTGTTCAGCTGCGTGGGCAGGTCTGAGAAGACGAGAGAGTAAGGGAGAGGAAAGACTTAAGTGACACTAACAAAGAAAAAAGAAGAATAAAATAAAATTTGGAACAAAACCTCAACTCGCAGCAATGCTCCTTGTGAGTTTTACTAAAACAGGTAATAAAAAAGGCCGCATAGTTTGGATACTGTTGGCTGTAGTGTTTCCTGCAGTTTGACAATTTAAAATCATTTTTGGCTGGTTGCTGGTGTAGAAGATGAGAGGCTGTCCTTTAAACAAAATGTCCACGTTCAAATGAGTGCATGTACGTTTCTTCTTGCAAACAACTTCCACTCCAAAGAGGAAAATGCAGAGACAGGGAAGATGAAGGAGAGAGTGGGAATGAGGCAAAGCTCAATAGAGGATCAGAGATAGAGAGAGTAGATGTGTTTAATTTCTAAAACGCATTCTGGACAAAATGACTGCATCATCTGTCAGAGTGTAGACGGCAAACACTAAACAGGAGAAACTCTGTAAGGATGAAAACCAGAAGCCACGGGAAGAAAAAGGAAAGAGGGATAGAAAAGGAAAAGGAGCAAAAAGGAGAAAAAAAAAAAAAAACAGCACTGGCGTGCCAACAATTCTCCCCATAAATAAAAAGACATGTAAGAGATTCTCACTTTTAAAAATATACAACATAAATTGCCTCATCAAATAGATAAGTCACCCCAAATCTAACTTGAAATTGTAGATTTTTTCCTCCTAGGAAAAATGGGCTGCAATAAAATGATAGAATGATCTGTCATTTCTCCTTTGTCATCCTCTGGCTACTACAGTGTAATACTTGTGTATAAGCACCAAATTCCTAAGAGGTGCTGTTTGCTAGAAGTGAATGTCCTTTCATATATAGAATACGCTACTCACCATCAGTCTGATAATTGAGTGCCACCAGCTGAATCCCATGCTGCCAGAAAAGCAGAGGGTTCGGGTTTGTTGAGTCTATCCTGGTGGCCGCCGGGTAGGTTCTGAGCAGCTGGCACTCTGTGTGCTGGATGAGCTTTTGAGAGTAGCGGCGGCACAGGCGCTTGGCGGCATTCTCGTTTACAGAGGAGATGTGGTAACACTTTGGTGTGCGGATGATGGCGCTGAGTGAGGTGGGGGGGTTGAGGACAGGAGACGTTTGCTGATCTTCCCAGCTGAGCCGCTCAGAGCCACCTGCAGGCAGGACAAAGAGACACTTAAAAGGCCATGAAAGCTTCTTACTTGGAGTGAGGCAACCCTACATGAAGAACTTTAAGTTAAGCTAGAATAGCTGGGTGTTTCTTGATAATATGCAGAAAATCCTCCTAATACTGTGACTCATTCTGATGTAATTTCTATTCTTTCCTCATTAATTTTTTTTTTTTGGCCTTTCCCTTATCCCAGTTAATTTCTTGGTTTCTCTGTCCATACATACATGTGTGTATTATACAACACTCCCATTTTTCAGACATGAAAGAATGGCAGTTTTACATCCGGTTTTATGCTTTCCATATGCGCACACACAAAACAATCTCCCAGCAATGACTACCTCGGCCGTGCTTACCTTTCCCGGGGGTGCGGCTCTGGGTCGTGGCCTCCCCAACTGCGCTGCTGCGAGAAGGAGCTGTGCCAAATATGGACTTCCTGCACTTTCCTCGATCCTTCCCTCTGCTAGAGCCAGCTGGAGACAGAGTAGAAAGGCCTGGGTTCCCACACAGAGGAAGCAGACAGAAGAGAAGCGTCATTAATGAAATGCAGACAGACTAGAGACACCACAAGTATCCCAAGAGTCTCTTTTTATTCTTAATTTGCTTTAAAAAAAATTCAGATCATTTTTCTCTCAGGATTCACTTGAAATTAAATTTTATTTCAAAACTTATTTTACTAGCACTGGAGTTTATTTCTTTATTACATCTGCCAGAAAATGTGCTCTATGATCTATATTTTTGGTGGTTGTGTTCCTTTTTATGAATGGTGATTTTTTTTAAATTGATTTCATACACACTACAGACTACAACCAGCCTGCTGTCTGTCTGAATTTAAATTGGATCACTTGCCCTACTTCCTACTTCTCAGATCTTTGGTCCTTGGAAACAGTAAACAAATAGAATACCAGTGGAGACACAGGCAAGTTTCTAAGGGCAGATGTCATTTAAAGAAAAGAGGAGGCAAACAGAAGAGGACACTTGAGGGAAGAGGCGATAAGAGGCTGATGTTTAAGGGACAAAGAGAAATCTTTGAGATAAATGTTAGCAAGCAATCAAGGCAGATTCCTGTAAAGAGGAGAGATAAGAGATGTTTTATAAGCACATTAAAAAAAGCAAAGGCCATTCTGAACTGCTGAACTCGGAGCAGTTTAGAAAAATCTAAGCCAATTTGAGCAGTTCTAATTTTCTGCTCATAGGAAGGCAACAAAAGTGTGTGAGAGAGTCATGGGTGACACGACAAAGACTCAAGGTTTGAATTTGAACTACACTAAGCCACCAGGACATCCGCAAAACATTTTCTTACTGTCCAGCATTAAACAACTGATGTTGTGTTGTTTGGGAAATAACATTAAAATTAAGTAACCCTATCTTTCCCATGGGAGTAGGATGATTCATCATCTTAGTGGGTGTCCTGTGTGGGATAGGAATGAGTGTAACACAGGGATATTGGATGTCTTGCAATGAAGAAAACATGGGGAAAGGTTTGACCTCTTAAATATAACATGGGAGTGGATTAGGGTGGGACAAGAGAAAAAAAGAGAGTGAGAAACAAGACGGAATTGAAAGGGGAGAGTGGAATACAGATTAGGGAAGAATTAATCACTTTTTTACTGGGAAATGAAGGAGGGGAGGACAAAAGGAGATGGCATATACATTAAGAATAAGAAATGTTTGTTCTAATGAGATCCAGGGGAATAGATAGATCTGTCTGACAAAGAGACAGTATGATCCCTACCAGGGAATTTCACCGCCTGGCAGTAGATGACGAGGTCGGACAACTCCTGGGCTATCTGTCGGCTCTCCTTCTTATTCTGGGGAAGGTAGAACTCCTCGCCAAGCTCCATGTCAAACACCTAAAGGTGCAGACAGACGCAGAACATGGAAAACACTGTTAACATTTTACTTGGACTGGCAGTAATGTACCGCTGAAACAGGGGCTAAACCAAACTTTCATGCCAGCTTCCCATTTAAATTTTATACTCTGGCATCATCAAAACATGTTTTTCTTTTTAGTTAATGAAGGGTGGTTCTTACATCCTATTTTCTTTTGTCTCATTTTCTTTAACTGTAATTAGTTGAATTTAACTCTTGATATCTCTACCTTTCCTTTGCTCTGCGAAGTGCTATCAGCTTTCTTCATCCTTTTGGGTATTTCATCAGCAGGTTGCTCTTCTTTGTCTGCTGAGCTCTTGCCTTCTGGCTTGTCATCCAGGATGTTATCTATATAGAAGAGAATAATAATGAACTGGATTTAAACAAACTGATGATGCCGAGCTGACTGTACGGTAGCATGCACCCATCATGATTAGCGTACCTTATAGCTGTCAAGAAAGCAAAATATGCAGCTGCCTTTCTTTGTCCTTAAAGCCAAAATCTGTACTGATACTTGAAAATCAACATTGCTTTGCATGCATTATTATTCAAATCACAGTATACTGAATGTAAATCCCGCACCATCCCTAATTCATATTCCTCATGCTCAAAGCAGGCAAGATTGGATCCAGTATATTTAAGGCAGAAACTGGCCTGTCCAAAACCCATAAATAAAATTTGTGCATTGGAGTTGCTCCTGATATACTGTATGTTAAATCACCAATAAGACATGCTGTGCACCAGAAGAAGAATATTTAGCATCTGGGAATCTGCTGCTTGTAAAAACAAACCCACTTCAGTGAGGAGTGGAGTTTTTCTTGTTTTCTCAGGGAACAGAATAACTGCTAGTATTACCTGCACTTCAGCATTTGGCCAGTGGATTTAAGTTAATGGTTTTTCTGCTCACTTACATTAACAAGTTGCTGAAAGCCTTTATAGTTTACTGAATACTTGATTTCCACACTGACCGCTGCACAGGTGGGAACAATTAAAGAAGAATTTTCAACTGAAACCAGTCACCTCGTAAATCTCTACTGACTACTCACAGAGCTCGGGAGCACGCACCGAAGTAAAAGACCACAAAGGCACCTCCGTACTAATATTTAAAGCACTGTCCCTCAACTGTAAACAAGAGTAACAGCAGGGGAGTTCTTCCCATTCCTCCCACTCATTAATCGCAGCCAAAACCACAACAAGAACCACATCAGCTTGAAAACACAGAAGCGCTTTATCACAGAAAACTTGGAATTTGCTTCTTGAAAAACAGTTTATCAAAAGAAGCTGACCCTGAATACTTAGGCTATAGACAGCAGCCAGAGAACGGAGTTGGACCAGACTGTGACTGGAGAGAGCTACCACTCAACTGGAGAGGGTGGCAGCTTTGGCAGCTTAGTTCTCAAGTGTTTGTATTTCCAGGGCCAGCTGATATACTAAAGGTGGATGGTGAAATGAAGACATCAGGGTGGGATGAGATGCCTTGCTTGCTAACATTCAGTAGCTGATATTTCAGAATAACAAGTAATTTTATCTTTTTTTTTTTTAATTGGTAAGTTCCTGTGACAGAGACAAGCATAGTGGAGGAATTACGAGAGCAATGTTGGGAATGGGACTGGGATAGGGTAGTTTCCCCTGGTCTGTTGTTTAGTGCAGGGGCAGTGCGGGGCCTGAGAAACCAGATGGCTTTGTTTTGTTTCCCTGATGAGCCTGCCCAGGCACTGGCGAGGTCACGGACAAACACAGTATGGAAGGATGGAGGAAGGGAGGTGATGTGTTTGTGGGAGAAAGAGACATCACGCTAATGGTATAATATTTAATCATATATGAAAAAAATATAAATATAAAATTTGTTTTTCTCTTTTTAACATCCCATCCTGTCCAAGTAGTGCATCTATACAACTGAGGAGAGTGTAGAGGAGGCAGTGGGGAGGTATCTAGTCACAGCCTACATTATTAATATTTCTTCCAGGGAGACATGGTGTAAGTGTTGAGGCAAGCTGGGAGGTTGGGATGCTACTGCAATTACATAACAGTGATAAAACAAGTCTACATCATAACAAACACTCCTGATCACTCACTAATCATCCTTTGTTAGCAATCTACAAGTGATTAACATAATCAGATGGCACCCTAATAATATTATGAATGAAAGCAACTATAAAGCAGGACCTGTGGCAAACCTGAGTTTTAATATCTGTACTATCTGTGTTACAGATCGTTGCCCTTATTTGACAGTGCTGCCTGAGGCGGAATGTTCTGCGGTGGTGCCTGATCATTGGAGCCGTCATTATTAACACATTATTATTCCTCATTCTTGTTGAACAAGTCTTTGATATCAAATAGATTGGATGGAATATTTGTTTTCCTGGATTTCACATATTATGTAATAATGAAATCTTGCAATGCCTGTAACCGTGGAAGATTGCTACACTACACCAGCACATAATCTGAAGAAAGCTAGCAGCTTTAACAGGAATTCAAGAAAATATCGGAACAAGTCCAAAGCGGCGATGCAGAGTGCTAGCACATTTTTCATACCAATACATCCCAACGGACGTGTCTAGTTATTCTGCAGCAGAAGACACCATGTACAGTAGCGTGCAAAAGTCTCGAGCCACCTGTCATTTCTTTATATTTTGCCAGGAAAATAGGTGCAGTGTGCAAATATAAATGGAAATTCCTATCCAGTTATGTTTTTACTGCACTGGCAGTGTGTTTGGGATCACTGTCATGATGAAAAATTAAGTCACACAGTTAATCAGACACTTTCCAGATGGATACAGTGGATCAGAATCTGACGGTGCTTTTAAAGCCATTACGACAACACTGCTGGCTGAAATGCAGCTCCAAACCCTGACAGAGCCTCCACAATGTTGTATTCAGTGCTCGAATGATTCATAGGTCAGTGTTAACTGGCTTAAACAATTAAAAAAAAAAAAAACATTCCTCTGAAAGTGGTCACGTACAAGGACTGGACTGAAAATGTGTGAAAAAGCAGCCAATGTCCAAAGAACCACTTCAGAAAGCCTGGAGAACTACTGCTCAAGGCCACTTAAAAAAAAATTAAATTGCAGGAAAGTCTGGCTCCTTGGAAGCAAAATATAAAAAAAAAAAAAGAGTGGTGGCTCAAGACTTTTGCACATTGCTGTATATTTGAACTTCATAACATTCCCTTAAAACCCAGCTGTATGTAGCATATTATGTAGCAATTGGTAAACACTAATAAGCGAAATTGCACTTCCAAGGTGTTGTAATTTTCTCAAGAAGAACATGAATCTGTGAAAGAACACCACCTAGTACTACAAAACAAAACCAGAAGGAAATAATGATACTTAGAGAGGCACATCACAGGTGTGCATTTACCTTCAAGACCAAACGAGGCAGTAGAGGCTGCGAGGCCATCAGCTAAGTGGAAAACAGGCAAGATAAAAATAGGAAGGGGAGGGCGTAAGAACAGGGTGTCAAAGTAAAAAGAGATTTAAGTGTTAAAAAGGAGAGAGACAGAATAAACTAGTAAACAAAAACTGAATTAAAGGTTACAACATAAGAATCTACGTGTGAGTCATGCATTATTCAAGCCTGAAAGAAGGAAACCTTGTAGGTCGCACAGTCAAGCTCAGTTCTGTTTCAAATCGCATACCACAATGCAGTTCTTCTTACCGTCCGATAGAGACTCATAGTCATAGTCATAGTCGTCTTCTTCTTCTTCATCTTCCTCATTGGCATGGTTGTTGGGTGAAGTAACTCCTGGAAACCCGTTGCTTGCTTGGGCTTGCATGTGGGCGAGCTGGTGAGCCTGCGAATGGGGTTAAAATAATAATAATGATAATAATTTTTTTTTTTATTAGAAATTGTGTATCTGAAGTATGATATAAACCGCCACTTTATGTACAAACAGACAAGCTCTTACGTATAGAGAAGCTATAGTGTATGGTATACTGAAGCATTTTATTCTTGCTAGGTTGAAAGTTCTGATGGGGTGAACCTTTTAGCACAGCTCCATCCATTATTCATGTTCGACTGCACTAGATGTTCAATGTGCTAGAGCTACCTAGAAGGTTCTTATTTATGAATTATGAACAAGTTTTGCTGACATGTGTGAGTGTAAAGGATGCATTTCTTCTTAACCTTCTGCTTGAGTATGTCCACTGGTGCCTGGTGGGCTTTGAGCTTCTTGTTCTTGAGGAGTATCCTCCCTCGCAGCTGCAGCGGCGACGGTAAATGAGGGTCATCGCTGAAGTCGCTTTCAAAAAGGAAGCGTGTCACAAGACGTTCGCCAAAAACGGTCTAAAAAAATATACATAAATATTTTAACATGGAACACGTCATCAGGAAACTGAAGTCCAATGTAGTGAGAAGTATCAAATGGTTGCAGAAGAATCTTTAGCTACAAATAAAGTAATTTTATCTATGCAAAACCACATTACAAATAAACAAGACCAGGGTGATGTTAGCTGGCCTGAGGCACAGAGCTGTCTGCAGATAAAAGACATTTTCTTTATCAAGCTACTCAGAAGTCAGTCTCCAAGGAGGATGAAACGCTGGGAAGTTTTGCAAGATGAAAGCACAATGATATTCCACGATATAGTTGTCGTGCCAAGATATCTGTGGGTTTGATATCTTTAAAAAAAAAAAAAGAGAGAAGAAGAAGAAAGGGACAGTTGTGGCCTCAAGTTTATAAAAGCAAGCTTCTGCCTGGACGTTGGCCAGTTTGAATGCCCAGAACAGCTGAAAAAATGGTATCAAGGAAAACAAATGAGTGGAGTTGTACAACAAACAAGACTACATGAAAGGGTACGTTATTCCCTAAATATAAAGGAGAGAATAATTGAAATAGGCACGACTGCCTAACTAAACCCTTTGATTTTAGTTCCTTCAATTTTATTGTTTTTTTTTCTCACAAATCAGTGTTGCTCTGAGCCACACTAAAACAGTGGAAGCTTCTAATTGTGTGAATTTATAACTTAACTCAGTCGTGCTACGAGATGTCCTATATGAGTGAAAAGAAGGCTTAATTTTCATGTGCTCAGTGACATTCTTGTCTGTCTCACTTACTAACCAGTTACTGGAAACTTAAACACCAGAAAGAAATTAATCACACATATGAAACATGTTTAAGGACAGAAACAGATATAGCTGTCATCATACCTTGAAGATTTCGGCCATTTTACGTTGCTGTGGGAGGGAGCAGTGGTTCTCTATGGACAGGATGACGGGCATATCAGAATTGACAAATGCAGACCGGTTAATTGCTTCCACCACATCCTGAAGGACCACAGGAGAAAAGAAATTCTCAATAAAAGCGCTACGAGTCAAATATGTGACCGTTTCCAATTAAAGGCAGCTGTAGGCCCCAAATCAGATTATAAATAAATAATACTGATATAATTGTGAAGGGTCTGAATTAATGAAAATTCCACTTTGTTTCACTGTCTGCACTTTCTGTAATTATTCTCCAGATCCAGATCATCATGAATACATGAGAGCAGAGCAGTTGTGTTTGAAGATGTGGCTCTGAGACTTCCACAAAGTCCATAAAATGAAAGCAGGCAGTAAAGAGAGCCAGTGATTGATTGTTTCTGCTGCTCCAACGATGGACTTCTCCTTTATGAATTAAATTATTCATGTGCATTTCGAACCTTAAAGGGTATCTTAGTGGTGAGTGTGTGGCCATGGTAAATAACAGGCATGCCGTCATCTCCGTCCCAACAGTCCAATTCAACACTCCTACAGCCTTGCAGCAGCACCTAAAAAAAGCAAGACATTCAGAAGTAAACAGAAATTTTCAACCAGCAGGATAATCTTAGTGTACTGGGTTAAAAATCATCCAACTTACGTGACTGTAGAGCTCAACAGAGGACTCTCCTTTGAGCTGGTGCCCAGTCAGATAGGTGTTATGAGAAGACTCAATGTAGTAGTAAGACAGAGGGTACTGAAGCTCCTCTGGATTTATCTGAGATTCCTCATTACGTGAAGCAAAGTTGTCCTTGTCCATCAGGAACCTGATACAGACAGAAGGATGCCAACAGCATGTGATGCTTGTGCACTGATTACAATTAGCGAGCTATCAGTTAATCAAACTGTTGTACTATAAAAGTTCATTGTCGGTGTTTTGCTATACAACGTGCAATGTTTTTAACATGGACTACTAATTCAGTAGATGCTTACATTTTTATGTGCTTTGAAATATAATTATCTACAATAACCATTTTTTTTCTTGATACCTGGCAAAACCTTCAAATGACATCCAACCCATTTGTCTCATTGTTGATGAAGGCTCAAATTTCTGCAAGAGAAAAACATAACATTGGTGAACAGCAGTCCATTTTTCCTGCTTTTTCCTCAAGTTTGATCTTTTTCTTATCCATAGAGATGATCTGAAATTGTGAATTTAAAAATCCAGACTTTACCTGTATAATGCTGAGAATCTCATCATAGCTTAGGTGCTCCCTCTGACAATTAACTAAAAAGTCATTGAGCTGCGGGATAGCCAATCCCAAGACGCC
Organism: Australoheros facetus; assembly: GCA_030220045.1. Taxonomy (NCBI): domain Eukaryota; kingdom Metazoa; phylum Chordata; class Actinopteri; order Cichliformes; family Cichlidae; genus Australoheros; species Australoheros facetus. The sequence goes on along the minus strand of JASGAU010369925.1, from coordinate 30,882 downwards.
TAATGATGCGTTCTCCACCCCCGTGCCATTGGTCACAATGCTGGCTGCTGCAATGGCATCTGAAATCTGCTTCTGGTTGTCAGACATCTGCTGCCTCGTCCGGATAAGCAGGCCAAGATCTGATCCATTACGGGTTAGTAAGTCTGCAGAGCAGAGGAGGAGATTAAGAGTTAGGGAGAAGTGGTGCTCGTGTGCATGTCTTTAACTTATGTAACCGTTTGTTCTTTTACCAAGCTCTGGCTGCAGTCCTGTGTCTTTGTCATCTATCCTGAGATTGGTGTAAACAGGACATGATTCTGGACTTGAGCGACTGCAGGGGACAGCGAAGGTGTCAAACAGCTCCTTCAGATCCTTCCTGCTTCGGATACTGTTGAAAAACAAATTACAGAGTGGAATCCATTAGCTCATGTCCTTAAACATACAAAAACAAAGACAAAAGCATTGCATTTTTACTATATTAAATTATATTATACATATACTGTCACAACGATGATGCTCAAATCAAATAATAAAGTGTATATAGAAGCTATCCCTGTGGACTGTAAGCTCAGGCTTATCTGTATAACGTCAATAAGTGTCGATATCCCTAATATGGTCAGGGGAGAGAAGCAAAAACAGCCTGTTCCAGACAGAAGACGAACTAACTTAAATCAGGATTAATTTAAACTGTGAATCATGCCAAGCAACAAACTATAACAGGTCTCCTTTAATTCCAGTTTTGCACCCATTTGAACTGAGGAGGAGGCTGCCCAATCAGAAATACATTTATTTGCCTCCAAATTGCATTTGCAAGAAAGAGTTTGAAGAGCTGCCCAAAAGCTTTTCTCTTTGTAAGAAGTTTAAGGGGAAACTACGGGGCGGCAGAAGAGAGGCTACTCTACAAACTAAGAAATGAAGAAGGGCTAGAATTAAAACAACCCTTTGGTTGTCGAGGAAAATATCTGTGTCCATCGATTTGACTGGGAAAGAATTTATACAAGCTAAATATTATGAAGACAAGAATGCCTGTAAAATGTCCTTGGCACGATAACCTTGAGAAATATTTTTATTGCATGCATTTTATCATCATCTTTACCTACTATTGATAAGAACACCACAGTTATATAACAAGACGGAGCGAGCTGATAAAGTAGTGCACAGAGCATCTACAATATGCATACAGCAAATCGAGGCTTCGGGCCACATCTGAACATTGCGTCGGAAAAATGTGTTTCTACATAAAACAGGAAAAATATTCAAATGTTCAAAACATCTCCAACTCTGCTTTCAAAGCATTAAATCTTACAAAGCTGTGCCAAGAATGTAACAAACACCAGATCTAATCATTTACCTGAATGATTTGAAAAGCTCAACAAATTCAACGAAGCTCATTGTGCTGTCAGAAATCATGAGATTCTGAAAGCCTCTGAAACAGCCTTTACCCCGACCGTGCCACGATCTGCTGCTCCATGCCCTGCAACCCACAAAGAAAAGGAAAACTATCTTACCTGGGATGGAAAAAATAAAGTGTCAGATGTCAGTGGGGTCAAACTTGCCCCGCTACAGTCATTTTTCACATACCCTGGCTGGGACTTAGCATTTCCCGAAAGGATTGGAGAAGACTGCGGCCGGGACTGATTGGAACCCGCCATGCTGGAGGAAGAGGAGGAAGAAGAGGAAGAGGCTAGCAACCCAGGGCTTTTACTGGATGAGAGGGAGAACGGTCCGAGGAAGCTGTCTTCTGTGGAGGCAAAGATGGCTGAGTATGAATAAAGGCCCTCCCACAGACAGATAAGATCTTGAATACTTGTTTTGTGATTTGGGGGAATAAAATATAAAGCATTTGGTAGGTTTTATAGACAAAAACAAAAAAAAACAAAAAAACAGTCTGGCCTGGTAACTTCTACATTATTCCGCAAGTGAAGTAACGTCACCTGGATCTTCTTGGTCGATGCTGTCAGACTCGGGCCCGTTTCGATACAGTCCTTCTTTACAGCTCCGCGTTTTCCTAGAAACCATCTCGTCATCGGTTGCCTCCCCACTGTCTCCCTATTTTGGGTGTTGAAACAGAGATGCTAAAAATTTGTCAGTATAAAAACCTAGATCTATGTTAGGCAGCTGGAACAAAAAATGCACAGTAAGAACTCCAAGAACTGACCTTTTTTTTTGTCAGCATTTTGAATTCCAAACCATCTCTAGCCATCATATTCTAGACAACATATTGATTAAATTCTAATAGCTCTTGGCAAGTCAAACCATACTGATGGAAATCCAATTTATTGTTAAGCACTGTAATGCCAAGGACGTAACAGAACTTACTGGCCTAAAATAGTGGACTGAGACCCCACAGTTTTTCTTGCCTTTATCAGGAGTCCTGACTACATACAGTAATCAGTCAATTTACTGACCCTGACAAGAACCTTCTTCTTCTTCTTGGCCTTTTCGTTTGACAGAGGGTTGTTTTTCTGGGCTCCGACTTTGTCCCCACCACCCGTACCCATATTCCACCTCCGACCCCCAAAAAGCTCAATGGCCTGGGCCAGCGTAGGGCCTTCATACCTGCCATCCTCCTAGAACAGATTATGCATACAAATATTAATGTCAATTAACCACAAAATGTTTACATCATTTTGTGTGCTGATTTTTTGCAATCTTATAAAATGTTGTCACTGCCAGTGTTTAACAACACACGATGTTCAGTTTTCTTCAAGCAAAATAAATGAGATTTGCTTCTTTTAAAAAAGGGCATGCTTTTGGATTTTATAGCAATTTTAATCCACACTGTATAATAATAATAATAATAATAATAATAATAATTCAGAAATTCATGAAAGAGAGGTGTGTCGAAGAAAAG
>JASGAU010369925.1:0-28044 GCA_030220045.1 Australoheros facetus | reverse complement strand
GTTTTGAGTTTTACCTGATACAAACTAGCATACTGCCTCCTCAGCCACTGCAACCTTTGGTCAGGAAACTTCTTTAATTTCCTGCTTGCATTCACCAGCTCTGACAGGCCCTTGTAGAGCATTTGTGCCGTGTGATCAGGGGCCACAAAGTGCAGAAGTCTAACGGCATCAGTTAGGAGATTAGTTACAGTTTATAATAGTAGTGTAACAATAATTCAATGTGTAAGTGGATTTAAAACCAAATAAATTATAACAGGCACCAACCGATTGTCTGTGGTACTCAGACCATAGAGAAGGCTGAGACCATTCTCCTCCACTGTCATCTGGCTCAGCTTGTTTTGCAAACATACAGCATGGACATCGACACCCTGATGACCCAGAAAAACTGCCTGCACATTCAAATAGACACAATGTTATGAACTAGAAATCGCTACTCAAAATTTAAGAACAGATATTGCAGGTTTTTAAAATCGACATAGCTAAAAAAAAGAAAGAAAAAAACTTCTATTTTTAACAAACCTTTACTATTCCCAGGTCCAGCAGGCCTTCTGCTAGTCCTGCTACTACAGGCTGCCCTAATCCCAGTGGATGTTCTGTGGGAAAAGTGCCTCCACTTTGAGGTTTACCTGCCATAAATCAACATATTTATGATTGTTTGAGCTGCAGTAACGGCAAAAGGAAATTAAGGAGCCCTTGCGTTAATGCACAAATTTACAAGCTGTTTAAACTGTATGTGCTACAAAAGAGACAGGGCTTATCTACTGTGGACAAACACGTACAGTATATTTAAAACATTAAATGACTCAGGAAACATGCTTTTTATATAATGCCTCTTTAAATCTGTTTAAACAGAAACGATGAGAAGAGGAAATTGATCTTGTCTGCTTGAGATATAAACATACAGTGAAAAAAAGAAACTTTCCCTGCAGTTATTTAAGCATATCATTCTAAACAAAGTCTCACACACCCTTAAAATAGTGACCTGGAATCCTATCTGACTACAACCCACATTTTATTATATTTGGACAAAACAAATTAAGACACAAAGTGGTTCTTAGTTAAAAACAGCAGAAGAGGTAAAATGTCTTAATAACATTGCGATTTACCCCAAGTGAGTGTTGTGTTATCGGGCTGTAGACGCAGCAGACAGCGAGCACTGAGGTGGCTATCCTGGTCATAATGAATGACCGTAGCCCCCTGCAGCAAAAACTGGTGAATGTCTGGTTGCAGTGACAGCACATACCTGGAAAAAGACAACACAGTGATCGTGGCAGGTCTGTTGAGGCACGACAGCTGTGCGTGTTTGCATGTGCACTTGAGTTTCTTACCAGGGAATGAGCTCCGTGCCATGGCTAAATGCTCTGTGCGTCTCCTCGGTTCCCTGGAACTCCACTTCTTTCACCACTGGCTCAGACGACAAGTCACCTTCTGAATCCGACAAGTCTCCGACCGTGAATCTGTAGGTGGCCGGGGGTCAGGTGGGATTGGAAAGGAAGTAAAAATTAATTAATTAATTAAATATCTAGATTTCAAAGTTTCTGCATGCTCGTTTCCATGGCAATTTCCAAATGCACGTTTCTGGAATCATATTGAATTATATATCTAAAATCCAATCCAGTCAGCCATAAGAATGACCTGCATCTAAAGTAAGATGATCCAAACAGAAAATGACCCTACTCTGTAGGCATTGGCTCGATCAAGCAAAAAAACAACAAAAAAAAGGCATCATGCATTAGTCATTGCTCATTCCTTCACTGCTTAACATGCTTCTACTTAAACCACAACATGAAACATACTGATGATAGCAGGCATCGTTCAAATTCCAGTGACTAACTGTGAACTTACAAAACACGTTTTTTTTCTGGTGTCATCTTAAATGAAAGGGAACTAGAATGGGAGTAGGAAACAAAGAAGGAAGAAAGGAAGTGAGAAGAAGAAAAGAGGGCACAAAGAGGTTTTGACAGTTTTCTGAGGCAAGTTTATTTTAAGTGAATGCTGGTGAGAAAGAGATCCAGAACACAGAAGAGAAATCCCACACCTATTTGAGTAAGGGGATTTTTTTTATATATATCTGTAGTCTATATTGCAGACAAATGTAAACTTTAAAGCCAGCAGAAATGAAGTTCATATTCTGAGCTAACATAGAATAATTTGTCTGTCACAGATCCCAGTTGGAATTAAATGTTTGTACACTGGAGTGCTGAGAACAACCAGAACTCTGTTCCTTCCTGTCCTGACAGGAAACAAACCTGTAATCTTTTTTTGTTCTCTGCCCTGCACAGGTTTCATGTCAACAACCCTTCATCTCATTAACAATCTGCAAATATGTTCCCCCACAAACCCCGTTATCTTGTGCTGCTGTTTATGAAAGAAAAGAGCACACTAACCCAAAATAGGACTTTGGTGAACATCCAGTCCATGTCGTCATTGAGGATATCCCCTACATATAAAATATCTATGCATATATCATTGAGGCTTAGTGGCTTTGTTAAGTGCTAAGGCTGTCATAGCTGTACATTTACACATGTCTGTGTCTAAAACGAGCTAATGGGTGCAGTACAGCTATTGTGATTTTGCTCAGAATTAAGTTGCCACCCATGCCAGCATGGCAGTATTCATAGTCCTGATATAAATCTGTATATAACGTTCTTTTACTGTGTCCATGAGTCATTGTCTGTGAATGACGAGGAAAATAAAAGGACCCAATTTTGGAAACAGACCATTGCTAGAAAGGGTCACAGTGCTAAACAATGTAATCTTCAGCCTGTCATACAGAGGGCCAAAAATTTAGCCAAAATAAAAAAAAAATTAGAGTTAAATACTAAGTTTTAAAGCAACATGAGAGCAGGAAGTCAAAATGAAAGTTAAACAACCCACCAGAATGAGAAACTACCAAATATATGATCCATGATGTCCCTGAGTCTTCATGGACTGGATCACAAGCTATGTACCATTTGATACTCTCTCCAGTATGTCTTAAACAACTTATACACACATCCCTTACACAGTGTTAAAACACACAGCTGGAAAGAAGACCCAGTAACAGAAAACAGACTCTATTCTAGCATATTCTTTAACAGAACACCTCATTTTTCTAGGGTCTCATACTTGACAGCGCACACTGAATTGACTCAAAGCAAAGCTTCAGTGTCACATTAAAAAAAGGAAGAAGTAACAAAACTAACTGATTGTGGCTGCGGTCCTTGAAGGAGTTGTTTCTGGATGCAGGTGATGGGCCAGTAGAAGAGGGACTGGTAGATGCTTCGTCAGGATCTTCTGCCTCTAAACTCCTGTTACACGATCTGTGGAGCAGGAAAAGTCAAGTCAGACAAACAGATAAAGTAAAGAACAGGAGAGATGACTGTGTCAAACACTGTCGCTTCACAGTCGTTAAGGATGTGGCGTGCCTGATAATCTGGAGGATGTTGCTGACAGTAGCTTCCTTCTCTGGGACATGGAGCCCATCTGGCCCAGATCGTGACAAGTAATTGCGCTGGCCACTGTAGTCAGACACAAACTGGAGATGGACACAACAAAGTAAGATGGATTAGACTGACAAGATATCAAATATGTCATGTTTCAGTCAGTTTTATCGGATGCATGTATATTGGTACATTCCTGTGGGTGTGTTTTGCACCTCTATCGAGTATTCTGTGTTATCTGGAGATGGTTTGAGGCTGATGATGCTTGCTGTGCCATCCAGTGCGTCACTTAGTTCCTTTAGAAAAACCCCACAGAATGGCACCACCTGTAATGTAGACGTGGAAGACAAGAAAAAACAAATTATAGTACAAGCAAGGTCAGTGAGTTGGTGGATCAAACATCATATGAGTAAACAGAGGCCCACCTTGCATCCTGGGATATTAAGAGCTCTGGTCACAACCTTCTTGTACTCAGAAGAAGACTCATGCTGAGCCATGGCATCCTTTAAACTTCTCATGGTCTCGATGTCGGACTGGTCCATAAACTGCCACATCTTCAGCACCTTGCGAGACCTGAAGGGCAAAAAATAAAACAAAACAGTTAATTAGTTTTTTAAAAAATTAATTATCTGCATATTTAATAGGTGGGCATATTTGAGTCATGTCATTGTGTTTCTTAAAACCTGAGTCCAGCCAGGAACTCCATGACACCATTGTAGTTTCCCATGTTCCAACAGCTTTTAGCAACATGGACCAGATATGAGAAAACTTCTCTCTTCTCCTCCATGGACCCTGCAGTCAGCACCAGCCACGTCACCCACGAACTCACCTGCATGTTCAGAATTTTGCATTTCAATATTACTCATTGTTACAATTGCAATCAAGCTACCAGGTACATCTTCTGAGTATTAAACCACCAATAACAGCTGCACTTTATTGCTCTCTTATCTTACTTATAAAGTAAGCTGGCACACAAACTGCAGAGAACCTCCCTACTGACTTGCACTTTATTGTCTTTTGAATGCAAGACAATCCCAGACACTTTTTAACAACTGTATGAAGTTTTCATTTTCATTTCATTTTGTTAAATATTTATTAAAAAATTATAAGCCCTTAATTTTGCCCTTAGTTTTGGTAATTTCCCCTGGTTATTATAAATGCTGTTTCCAATATGCTGCACATCTACATAACAGGTGACATCATACTAAATCCCTGGATAACCTTTTAAGTGTGTTGGTGTGTTATTACAAGGTTGGTATTAGGTGTGTTAAAACATAGGGAACATGAGAGGACATCTAAAGCCATATCGTGGTCACCTCAAATTTGTTAATGTGTGCAGTCATGTCTGCATTCATGAATTCTGGTCTGGAGACCTGTGCCTAATGTGGCAAGGTATGCACAGGACTGCACCAGCTAGCCACATTTACACGCCATATACCACTCCATACACATGCGCATCACGTGCACACACCCACACACAGACAAAAAGAAAGAATGAGATTGGATATCTATCAGCTGCGCTGCGTCTCTGCACTGACTGACCTCAAACACACGCAAAAGACATGACAGCAGAAGCAGATATGTATCAGGCTTAGCCTCCCTTCACATTCTTTGTGGTGGGCGCACGTACACAACACAGGAAAAGATCAGATTTCAATCTGGCTGTTTCTAAATGTCCTGTGTCTTTTTCTCTTTGTATTAGTGCCTCATGAATGCATTCACACACACATATAAACACGCTCACATTGAAACTCTTTAATCCACTTGGAAGTGGTAAAAACATCCCCCTGACCCAGAGCTCTATTACTGGGTTATGTAAGGATCAGTAAAGCCCACTAACGTCTGACCTGACAGGGACTAAAAAAAGACACACACACATGCACACACACGCACAAACTATTGTTGCTATTGTTGTTTCCCTTTTGATACCGCCTGATGAAAAACTGGTCAAATGTTCCAAAAATGTTCCCATACACGCCTCTGACCAGTCCGTGAATTATAACACAAGCAAGTGCAGAAATGCAAAAAGTAAAATCTCCCGTCACAAGATTCTTGGCCCACTGGACACTTTTTGTTCCCAAAAACAAGCTGCACAATCCTATCAAAGTGCCCCCACCACCACCACCAGACTTATTGCAATTAAGGAGATAGCTTTTTTAATAAGCTGAAATTCTTCTGACATTTGTAATTACTGTCAGCCAGATCAGATACAGAGAATCAGTTAAAGAAATTCCCTCCTGGAGCTTTCGAGGTTTCATTGTTACCATTTCGGTGGAGCAGAAGCTCGTTCTGCAATCTACTGTATTTGGTTACCAAAAAACAACACAACAGCCTCACAGTCTCTTATCTGCTACTCCCCTGCTCTTTGCGTGCCACACCTGAAAATCTGCTACCAGGCACTTTTAGCATTATGACATAATGCAAAGCCATGTCAGCATTGGGCTTTAGTTACAATCACCATCTAAATCATTCTGAGCATCTGCAAAGTGGCTTTTTGCACTGCCACACATCAAGGGGTTGCACTGACTTGGCACCTTTTCAGATATTCCAGATAGAAAAAGTGTGCACGCAGTGCTGTGCATGACAGATACCAGGACAGGATATGAGGATGGATATATTATATAGTGGAGGCTAATAGAAGCTCAAAAACACACACTCGCATACACACACTCACATACAAATTTGGATCTGGGTACATGATCCCCCACCCCTTTGATCTTTGTGTATGTATCCACCTGTCCATCTGTCCATCCTCCTGTCTGTCTGTCTCCATCTGTGCTTGTGTTATTAGGTAAACTATGAGGGTCAGGTTCTCCTTGATACACGAATTACATAACAGAGGTTGACAGAGAACCATTACAAACTCGACGCAGGAGCACATACTGGTCCCGTCAAAGCTAAACAATCCAGACAGACACAAAGCGGCCCAAACTCCTCAGAACTCCCTGCCTCCTAATTTTCTCCACAGGCCTATACTGTTCAGCTGGATAGCGTTTCACTCCCATACATGCCTTAAAATTGAACATGATCAAAATTACAGATTTGTTTACTTGATTTACAAAATCTTGTCTCTGGTGGGAAAATAAAAAACTTACACTTAATTAGCTATTATCTCAACACTGTGAATCCAGTCTGTGACAGTTTGGTGAAATAGTAACCAGGGTGGCCTCATGTTGACACTACATAATAAACCAGTTATGTCACTTATAGACAATATATCCTATGGGATCATATAATTTTTTTTATTAGCTAGTAAATTACCTAATAATAATTTCACCTTGAAATATATTCGAAGGAAAAAGAAAAAAGGAACATAAAGGTTTGAAATTGTCGTCCTGACACAATCAAAGGCAGCTGAAGGGTTCACCAGTATCAACAGGAGAGAGTCGGTGCTGTCAATATGACTCTTGTTCCACTGTGACCATATATGGCAACACTGCATTTTGGAAAACTATCTTTCGTGTTTCTCCTCTGGCTGGCTTAAATGAAAACCAGCTGATGTAAAAAGGCGTGCGACTTAAAGATGATATCATCATACCCAATCAATCTCTCTAACACTTTCTCTTTCTCAGCAGTAAATTGTGCATTCTCAAAGTCATTCACCATGAAAAAGGCAAGGCTCAGGGGTGTAACTTAAGCCGGCGAACACCGCAGTGAGCGAGTGTGCTCGTGCAGTCTTGTCGTGAGCTTCAGTTGTGAGCTCATAAGTCAGTGTTACTCATAGAGCAAATAAAACTAAATTCTAAAGGAGGGAGGAACACAATTACTGCTCTGCTATTTCATTTGATTTTACACATTACTGTCATATTGCAAGAATTGCATTTCAGTGTCACTGACAATGCCAATATGTTGGTTGAACTTTTATGGTTTAATGTTAATGGCATTGACAATGCCATTAACATTAAACTATCAAAGGGCAACCAACATATTAGCTGAAAAGTGCTCTCTTAACATGAAAACCATCTCCATATGGCTCTTTGGCCCAACTTCATTAGACGCATCTGCGTAAGATGTGTGAGTCTCCTGTATGTACTTCACATAGCTGTGTATAAAAAGTTGCTCAAGGCTTTCAGGACCTCCAGTATTTAGCTCAATTTGTTTGGTGTCAATGCTTCTACCCAATCTGAAATCCTGCTGTAAACTCAGAGCTGTGGAGAAATAGACTAGCTGTATAAATTACTATTGACTTCAAGCACAAAAAAAACAAAACAAAACAGATTTTAGGATTTAACAGTAACTGCTTTTTTGTGTGATTGCATGAACATCTGCGCTAAAACTTTATTCCTGGCGTACAGACAGAATACAGAAATATCAGCATGAGAACTCAAACACATTCTAACACGTGTTCACAGAAAGGTCTTCTCACCTCGTTGAATCGTGCCACCAGTTCCTCCACAGCATTGCTTCGCTGAGTAGGCATGGAAGGCGCTGACAGTGAAGCCTTGAGGTTTGGGTGGCGTTTAGTTTGACACTCGGGACTGCCCAGGTCTCGAGTGAGGAAATAGAGGTAGTCCAAAGGGAAGGCCTGCACACAGACAGCACGCTCTTATTGCACTGACCTGATGAAGTGAATGATTAAATCTTGACTGGGATTACTGTTTAATTACAGTTTCTACTTACCACCTCCTACTATTCTCCTCATCTTACCACTTACAAGAAATATTTTGCCAAACCTCCTCACAATAAAACAACTGCTGTACAATTTGAACAGAAGTGTGAGGGTAACATTGATAACTATAACTGCGTGTTCCTTAGCATACATTTTTCTGCCTGTGCTTCGGCCCCATGTATATTTCATATTAGATGTCTTATACCTGCTGGTAAAGCTGCTGCTCTTGCTCTGTGAGGATGCAGGCGATCTCCTCGGGAAACTGAACAAGGTGGCGCAGCTCTGCCAGCTCCTTGCTGATCCCGCTTACACTGGGAGGAAGAGTGCTGCTGCTGCTGGTCATGCTGTTGGCCAGCTGACGCTCTGCATGCACAGATAAAGAGGACAGAACAGACAGAGATAATGAATAATGAATTTTTAATTATTTAGTCAGGTTATACAGTGCTCAAAAAATTAAAAGCAACACTTTTTAATCAGAGTATTGCAATCAAGTCAATTAAACTTCTGGGATATTGATCTGGTCAATTAAGTAGCAGCGAGGGTTGTTAATCAGCACAGGTGTACCAGAGGGGCAACAACGAGACAACTCCCAAAACAGAAATGGTTTTACAGGTGGAAGCCATTGACATTTTTTCCCTCCTCATCTTTTCTGTTTTTTCACTAGTCTTGCATTTGGCTAGGATCAGAGTCACAACTAGTCGGATGAGGTGATACCTGGATTCTACAGAGGTTGCACAGGTAGTCCAGCTCTTCCAGGATGGCAAATCAATGTGTGCCATTGCCAGAAGGTTTGCTATGTCTCCCAGTACAGTCTCAAGAGCAGGGAGACAGGCAGTTACTCTGGGAGAGTTGGACAGGGCCGTAGAAGGTCCTTAACCCAGTAGGACCAGTGCCTGCTCCTTGGAGCAAGGAGGAACAGGATGAGCACTACCAGAGCCATACAAAATGACCTCCAGCAGGCCACTGGTGTGAATGTCTCTGACCAAATAATTAGAAAAAGACTTCATGAGGGTGACCTCAGGGCCTGACGTCCTCTAGTGGAGCCCGATTGGCATTTGCCATAGAATACCAGAACTGGCACGTCCACCACCGATGCCCTGTGCTTTTCACAGATGAGAGCAGGTTCACCCTGAGCACATGTGACACGTGTGAAAAGGTCAGGAGGAGTCATGGAGAACATTATGATGCCTATTTATATCTATTGGGATTTACAACTAGTAATTTGATAGAAACTGAAGGAAAAAGGAAAGCTGCATGAAGAAAAGAAAGCTCTCAAAAATGAGAGCAAAGCAGACACACCTGTTAAAAGAAGGTATCACAGGATTGAGAGAGAGGAGGGATTAAGAGTCAAACATTATCTTAACAGATACTTAACTTTTACTACGAAAGTTTAAAAGCCTCATTTTTCAGGATTTACATGGATGCCCCAAGTCTTGTGATCCATCAGTGCCAGTAAACTATATACTCTCTATTTACCTACCAAGTGAAGCCCTGCTTCACCCACTGGAAGTAAACACCACTGATCACCTGCCAGTTCCTATGTTTGGATTTCAGTTAGGCCCATTAGTCTCTCTGTTTACACATATACGCACAGACACACATTTGCAAACCTGTCCTCATCTTTGCTAACAAAGAACTAATGGATAGTTCCTACAATTGTGCTGCCAGGTAGACATACTGTACATGGTTGGGATCAATGCCACATAAACAGAACTTTCTCATTGCAGGAGCTTTTCCAGAAATCACTTAGGGAACTCTTTGAGAAGTTTCACCTGTGTTCAACTGAAAAACACAGGTGAAAGTGAATGGGATAAAGTAACTTTTCCAAGAGCCTGTGCTCCTAAAGTGGAACAAAAAAAAAAAAAATTATATTCAGAGCAAGAGCAAGCAGATGTCACCAATATCACTACGGTTCAAAAAGTTGAGAGGAAGATGTGAGAGTGAAATGTTTGTCACAGAATAGTCAGTTAAGCAGTTTTATGTGTTGGATTAATGAGAATTTAAAAAAAAAAACCCTCATGAAATCCAAGGAGACATACTTGAAATTAAGTGAACGCCAGGAGTTAGACAGACTCTCTCTGGTCATTGTCAACTGTTATACACAGAACCCCACACACACACACACAAACAAAACTGCGGATGAATACAGAAGCAGACACACACTTAAAAGTTGTCCTTGGTAACCCTTGAGATGTGCAACAGGTAGGCATGGCAACAGCAGTGACTGCTCCGCAGGAACAAAACTTGCTTATTTACACAGTTTGATTTGTGGATCCGGTCTCACACAGCTTGTGTAATGAACTCTCGGTGCATACATGTGTGTAGGATAAGAAGATGGACACACTAAGCATAGGTGACAAGGAGGAAGGAAGGGAAGCAGCAAAGAAGGATAAATAATGTAAGCAATGAAATGAAGTAGAGTGAAGCAGAAAGAGATCAGGTGAGCAGAAAAAAGGCTGGCAAAAATACTTTGAATAAGCAATAAAGAAAAAAGGAGGGTAGAGAAACAGAGAAAAGTAAGCAAAGCAAATGAAAGATAGAATACAGACAGGAAGGAAGAAATAAGTAAAATAACTGGAAAGTTAATAGTTTACATTATAGAGCGTGTGGTAGCCATCTATCACAGTTAGAGAGATAGCATAAACCACTAAATCCTTTAAATGTCCTCCAGAGAGATATAGTCAAAGTTATAAATGATGGTGCATTACACATTAAAGGCTTAAGCACATTTTTCAAAGACACTTGTGCATTTAATGATTCAGAATAGAAATAATTTGACAAGTGAAAAAGAGAAATGTGTCTGCTTACACAGATCAATAGATTATGTAGAATAAATACCGCATGTGCCTAACATGCCATTTTACACAAATACTATGAGACAAAACCATGGTAACTTGCATAAAAATCAGAAACTGAAGAGCCTGAATCTAGGCTGAAGCCTATATACCATAAAGCCAATAAGAAAATGTAATCGTTCACATCTGTCATTGCTCAGGTCTTCTCTTCATATTGCCTCAAATACTCCCATTTTATAAGCTCTATCTGAATGAACTGACCTTAAACATCAGTTCCTTAATGTGACCTTAAGACTATTGTGTTAAATCATTAAAAAGGACAGCATCTTCACAATTCTACCCCCAGAAGTGTTATTACATGCAAGCCTTGTGAAGTGGAAATTGAGACACCCTCAAATTAGTCATATGAATTTCATGACCATGCAATGTTCTCAGTCATTCATTTATTCATCCCTTTAAACAAGGAAACGCACAGATGGACAAAGCTGTCAGCCTAGGGAGTTGAGGGGGTTGTCTTAAGAGATTCAGAGAAATCAGTGAAATGCAAATGTGCATTAAAACAGAAAACAACAACAACAACAAATCCAAACTGTAGAAGACAATTACAGTTTTGTGTCAAAGCAAAAGGTTCAATTTATTTAGCTTGCTTTAGGCATGTCATCTTCAAATTCTGTAGGCAAAGCTGCGCTGCACTGTCAGCAGTGATGGAAAAAAAAAAAAAACCCCTAGATGGATCGAGGCTGTGGATTAGACTGGACTGAGAAAATAGGGTCTTTACAAGTTACAGATCATAATCATTAGTTTGAGCAACACTGATGGGTAATATTGACCGTGCAACAAGATAGAGAGAGCGAGAACATGTGACCATGATGTGCCTGTGAACTTATGGATATGTATGGGTTTCCTCATCTGTATTGCATGATGAATACAAATGTGTGTGAGTGTGTGTTATGGAGTGGATTCTAAATACAGTGGTGGATGAAGTACATGGGCTGAACATCCTTTTTATGGTTAAACATCTGTTTTAATAAATAAGGATGCCATTAAGAGAGCCAGGAAATCAGCAGTATGTGTAAAGCCTAAGATTTATATGGCTTTTGATTGTTTTTGCTTTTCTTCTAGTTTTGTCTTCTGTTTTAAGCATGTGTTTGTTTTGATTAAACTTTGATCTTACCACGGTTTCATGCTGTGATGTCTGTTTGCCTGTCCCATAATGTGCATAGCACTTTGGGCTCTGGTCATTTTAAAGCATACTCTATAAATACGCTGATTCGAATTTGACGAGTTTGTGTTAGATAGATCAAAATCAGTATTGTAGTTATCATCAAAATAAAACAAGTAGGTTTTACAGGTTTGGAACGAACAATTCTTAAAAACATTAAATATGTCTGTTTTGAAACACATTCAAACTTAAACGTAAGACTTTAAGTGTAAAATTTCACTGAAAATGGAAAAAAAATATATAATCTTCTTCTGACAATCTAATTTTTGTCTTATTCCTTCTGTCACACCACTGATTTATTTCAGTCACGAACATTCAGCAACATCATCAACCAGCAAAAACGACATGCAGTGAGCACCTGCTTCGAGGGCTTCGCACCATGGCAAACCAAAGCAACATGAGGAGGGTCTCGCCCTCCTCTAAAAGCAATGTGTGCCTGGTCAAACCATGAAACAAGATGAAAGGAAATGGGAGAAACATTTCTTGAGTGAATCACCTTTATTTACACTAACCAAAGGAGATGAACCTTGAATGTTATTGTTTGCCAGCCAAGTGCATGCACACACACTGCCTGTACTGTTCTCCGAAGCACGTTTGGAGCTGATGACAACTTCTCCATGTGCCCTACATACTTGAGCAAGCAGGTGCAGCACAAACAGCTTTACTCTAAGGAGTAAGGCTGTTTGTGTTGCACAAATGTGTCCTTTGAACCTATAAATATATTAACACTGTACAGAATACGTATTATTTTTGAGTCTTGAGTCACAACTCATTTTGTTTGAGAGGAGCCAGACCTTGTAATTTTTTAAGTGGTCTTGAGCAATAGTTCTCTGGACTTTCTGAAGGTCTTTCAAAGTTTTTCTTTGGACATTGGCTGCTTTTCCCCTCATTTTCAGACCAGTCCTTACACCTGAGCATTTTCAGAAGAATCAGCCTGCTGCAAAAATACATAATTTGTTCCAATTTCTTTAGTTTAATATATGAAAAACGCCAAAGACAGCACAATTTGACAAGTATAAAGTACTATTTTTGCACCAACAAGGTGATTCCCAAAGAGCTATTAGCTGAAAACATGGTGTGCAATGTGTCCTTAAAAATTTGGAGAAACTAGACAAGTGGAGTACAAAAAAAGAAAAAAAGAAGTGTCAGGTCTGAAAAATGAAAAGTGCCTGAAAGTTGTGTCCTTAAGAAACTGGAAAAAAAATCCATCTACTGTAGATCCATCTACTCTTTTCCGAAGCCTCATCAGAAATGGTCTCAGTGGAAGGGTGGCTGTCAAGAAGCCATTCTTAACAAAGGGAAACAGGGAGAAAAGCCTGAGGTATGCCAAATTACACAAAAACTGAATGGAAAAAAAATCTGTGGCAACAGGTCTTATGGAGTGATTTGAAAATTTTGAGTCAATTAGTCATCGTCAGTGAGTGTCTATCTAAAGCCATGTGTAAAACGCTATGGAGGCTTTCACATTGTTTGGGGCTGCATTTCAGTTAGTGTTGTTGGGGATCTTGTCAAAACTGATGGAATTATGAACACAGAGAAGTACCATCAAATTTTGATCCACCATGTAATACCTTCTGGAAAACATCTGAAATGGTAATGATCCCAAACACACTGCTAATGCAGTGTGTTTGGGATCAACCCTAACACTCATGGATTGGTCTCCCCAGAGCTTAGACCTCAACATTATTGAAGCAGTGTGGGATCATATTGCAAAAGTACAGAACAAAAGCCAGCCAACATCCAAGGAAGAGCTTTGAATATCATTAAGCTTGGAGAACTATCCTGAAAGACTCCTTAAAGAAATTAGAAGAAAGTCTAAGAGTTCAGGCTGTGTTAAGGAATAAATGTGGTCATTACCAAATATGGACTTTCAAGCTCCTTAGAACTGTACAAACTCTGTTTTGGCTTGGTTTGTTTGCACACGTTTCAATAAACTGCTGCTCCTGCTTCACATTTTCCTAGCAAAACATAAAGAAATGAAGGGTAGCTCAAGACTTTTGCACAATACTGTATCTAGGAGAAACTTTATGGCCAGGAGTCCTTGGTTTAATTGCTGACTTGCCACACCTTCAGCACACAATATTCACCCTCTTTCTTCTGTCCCTTCCCACTCACGCACATGCACATAAAAATGCACAGACGTGTGGGTAAATTCACACTAGAAAAACCAACAAGCAGTAGTATACAGTAGTAGTATACAAACTAACACATGCATGGCAGCAAACAAACACTCAAGAATAAACAGTGTAATTACTCGGAATACACAACTGCAGTCAAATTCATAGACACACTGCAGCAGCGGAAGCAATGAGCATTGATCTGTCTGACTGCTGACTTATCAGGGAGTATCCCTTTGGGATCAGATATGAACTCTCTTACACACAGAACCAGGTGCAGATGGAAGTGTAACATTCAGTGAGGTCAAGGAAAAGAAAAAAACAAAGACAAATACACGAAGTTCAAGCTAATCAAGCAAATAGGTCCAAAAAGTTGCAATGTCTCAACTGTCCTTGCTTTGTAAAACTTCCATTCATATGGCAGGTAATTGGATTAAACTGTACTGTGAATGAGACCCATTAATTTTATACTGTGAAGCACACTAAAGGGNCTTGTCACATGTCTGTATAACTTCAGAGCAAATTGATACAAATGAGGTTGCACACATAAGTGCTTTCTGTTTGTGATTACAAGGTGTGTCGATACACATCCACAGCCACGAGTGACACTCTTGGGATCAATGCGGTGTGAAGTTACCCAGATACCTGCAGCTTTGTATATATCATGTCAGGATTTGATATGAACACGTTCTCATGGGCATTCTTCAAAAGGTTGTGTCATCCATCACGTTTAAATAAGACAATGACTTTTTAAAAATTAAGAATCAGTGTTTTCTGCTGCCCTCTGCCTGTAATTTTGTGACAACAAGCAATGGCAGTTGGTCAATATCACGCCTTTATTCAAGAACCGATGTGCTTACTCATCAGTAAGGAATTTGAGATTAAATAAATGCTTTGAACAGTGCACAAGTGGCACAAACACTAAAACCACAAGACAGTTGTATTGCTGAAAGCGTGCACCCATTGAAAAAAACATAAGTAGTAATATGCAGCAACCACACACATCACAGAACAGGATTCTCTAGGTTTTAAAATGACTAGTAATGAAACTTTAATAATTAAGAGAAGCAATAAAGAAATGTGTCGGGTGGTAACAACATAAGTCACCAACAGACATGACACAATCCAGTGCAATGTGAACAAGTGTAACATGTTTAACAAACGTAGCACCGCAAATTCCTAAATCAGATGTCCTGATCAGCATGCTCTCCCTCATAACAACTAAATGGAGACCAAGCCAGACAATATAATTTAATTCATTTATACAGACACAAAACACATGTCCCTGCACATGCAAAACAGCATTGCATTGTGCACTAATGAGTCACTGAAACCTGCATGAAGCCACAATTTCACTTCTAAACTGTGTGAAGACGCAGCACCACATTGCAACTCACATTTCCAGTACTCACTGATCATCTTGTAGTCCGTCCTGTGAGAGTGCTTCATGGTTGCTAGTTACAGCTGGCAACTCTGCCTCCCACACTGACAGCTCAGTGCCGGGGTGACCAAGGTACACTTGTCCACATTTGAGCCGCCGGTCCTGTCTCTCCTGCAGCTGCCTGTGCGTTCACTCTCTCACTAGCGCTCTCGCTCACGCCCCCCTCTCTCTTACTCCATTTCTAACTTGAGCTCTCTCCAACTCGCTCTTTATCTTCTACTTTCTCTCACTCACTCAGGTTCACTGCCTGTCGTCATCAGCAAGCAGTCTTTCCTCATTGTTTCCTGGCTACATTCACTTTTCTTCTCCTCTCGCTTGCTCTCTCTCTTATTACACACAATCTCTGTCTCTCCGTGTGTCCCACCCCCTCTTCACTGACACTATACATAGTTCTCAGCCATGCGCTAAAGTCAGACCCAGCAAACTATCCCACTATGCTGTCATATTTAACACTGTACTTGCTTTAAGTCTTTGAATACGTTAAGTACAGCCATAATGAAGCTATATTTTAAGCTTTACAAGTGAAAAGGTTTAATGGTTGTGTGTTTATAAATCCCAATAGGAACGTCAATGTATATTTAGCAATGGGCATACGAACAATATGTGTTTTTGTAATCCTTGAGAGTTCCTTTCACTTTGATTCCCCACCACATCTGCTGTCAATGGGTCTTAAATGCTGCCCTACAACACAATGTACAATGCCAGCTGAGAGGAAGAAAGAAAATGAAAGAAGCAAGGAGAAAGAAACACCAACATTGAACTAGAAGGATGACAGCCTGTAGCTACGCCATTTACTTCCTTCTCAGCAGTACAACACAGGAAATGATCTCAAGAATCTCAAGAAAATCCCTTTAAACAACCCCCACTTAGAGCTGACATAAATATGGCTAAATCCCACTGGTCTTCAGCAGAGGGTTTTTTTTTTTTTGTTGTTGTGTGCATGTTTCAAGAGGAAAAGAGCTGCAGACATAAACATTTAGTGCCAGGATTAAACATATACTATTTTAAAGAGACACCTACTTCACAGTCGTGAAGGATCACACATTTATGCAGACTATATTTTAGGAATATATTTTGTTTTGACTGTTTTTACACAACCTTCTCACTTATACTGGAATCACATTAGGAAAGTAGCTTTTCATCACCACTATTAAGTGGAGGAATAAATACTTCTTCACCAGCCTATTGATTTAAGACGGGCATCAAAATTTGTGTATTTATCTAAAAAAGCATGTTATTGTACTAAATAGAAAGTGAAATCAAAATGATATGCAAATCTAGTAGATGTAACAGGCAAGGCCCTCTAACAATGCTCCAGGATTTCCTTATAATACTAATAATGCATATAAATAAATAATAATATAGTAAACCCAAGCTGTGAGCATGGTTCAAGTAGTAATTCGTACAAGAACTTGGCACAAGCCTATTTTATGAAATTAGAAAGATAAATAGAGTGAAGGAACCTTAATAAAGCACTTGTCATTATTGGCATCTTGTGTTAGCTGGCTAACTCACTAAGGCAACACTTCAATCAAGCTCATGAATATAAGAAGCTTTCTTAAACAGAGCAAGAATAAAGGAAATAAGGCTAAGATGAGGCTAGAGGTTGTGTAAGGGGAGTTATCTGCTGAATAAGAAGGTGAACCAGGATGTGAGAATGAAACTGACTCATCTGCAAGTCCAGGTTGGTGAAGAAGAGGTAGCTAGACTGGGTTAGTGGTTTTTCAAAAGCTTTTGTCAAAAGAACACTATTTATGAAACCAATTCTACTGGCGGCATGCAATCTAACATGTCACTGCCTCTAAAAGTCTAAGTTCTTATTTATTTATTGGCGTTTTCCTCCTGCTGTTGAAGTTTAATGAGAACTCTGATTTAATTTCAGCCTTGGCACCTAACCTAACCCACCTAACTCTCCACAGAGCCTAGTTTTTGCACATCTTATATTCATTTTACTCTAAAGTAGATTGAAAATTGTGCCAGTATCATCTACTGTATGAATTACTGAGTGTGGTGGAAAAACATGCAAAAACATTAGCAACTGTACACAGAAGCACATGATCACACATGTGCATGTGCAGACATTCGTGCCTACTACTCCTGTCATAACCTCAAACATCAGCAGCACTTGAGGTGGCATCAGCTGAGCAGGCATGAAGCTTCACACACTTCATAAAGACAAACTCCACATAACATTAACAACTGCTTCTAATTACCAGCATATTCAGCAATGGCTTATGTTCTCTCCATTGGTCTGCATTCCTCTTTACCCTTGCACTTTAGGAACATTCACCACTCTGACCTTACCATTCTGCTTCCCAGTTGACATTTCTTTCCGATACCAGTATGCGGGTTCATGGATGTCACACGTTTACGCTGACAAAACCATCGACTGTCATGTTGCCCCAAACACGTGCAAACACAACTTGCATTCATCATTTTCAAAATGGTCCTCCCATCCTGCCTCTAGAACCAAATAGAAAGACATAACGCATTCATATACTATGTCTGAGGAATGAGCAAAATGCCTTCAGTTCTTTATAGCAACTGAGGCATGTACAGAAGGCTTACAGAAACATACCACCTCTCACACTCACAGGAAAACTAAGAATAAACCAAGGCTAGTCAGAGAATTATCCTTGCAATCCTTTAGAACATTTGAGACAGAGACGCAAATCAAGTTTTGAAATAAATACTCTGTATCTAAAGTACAAAAATTATCTTAAATATAGTCTGAATATATCAGGAACAATATTGATCTACTCATAATCTTGTTTTTAGTTTATTAGGTATGAGATCCACACTTATACAGGGTATAGATATAAATGTACAGTGTGCATGCAATGCAAATAAGAAATGAATTAAGGGAACAATACTACAATAAATATGCTCACATATTTATTGTATTTTACTAATATATAACCAATATCCAGGAGGTGTTTTATTGAAGATAAAAATATCTGTGATACAGTGAAACACACTATGCTTCCAAAGCTCTGTGATTATTTCAATCCCACTTATGAGTGACAAATTCATGCTGAGTCTCTATGAAAATTTGCCAGCAAACTATTAAAAACAGAGAAATTAAAATCCATGATGCATGATGCAGCTTTATTAACTGAACAATTAAGAAAACCTGCTTACGGTAAACTCAATTACATAACTTAGATCGTGAAGCCCTTTTTTTTTTTTAACTAAAGATCGGAATCGGGTTGCATCACTGAAGAGAGGAACAATACCAAAAATGGTAAGAACGCAATAACAACACCAACACTATCCAAGTTTGAAATTTAATCCAGAACTTGCCCAAGTTCAGGATAATGAAATGTCTTTTTATGACATCAGATAATTACTTTAGCCTTATAGTTAATGTCTTTTAAACCTGTGCCCTGACAGAATGTCAGCTGGGGGAGTCAATGCCTTACCTCTAGGTAGGCATGCACTCCTTAACTCTAGGCTTGTAGGTGGTTCAGAGCTTTAAAAACAGGAAAACTACAGTAAGTGTTTGTTACAGGTTTATCATCATCTCTGGAGACAGACACCGTTTTCTACTCAACTAAACACAAAAAAATCATTCAAAGTAGATTCAAGAAAAAGATTACATCACATCAGCAATGTATGCCTTTTTAAAAGCACAATAATGTGGTTATGGGTAACCAGTTACTTTGTTGCTTGATTATATGTTCTAGATAGCAAAGGGTTTGACAGGGAGCTTTTTATGCTATGCATGAGCATGCTAGTCCTGCCAAGACTTCTAAGCTGCTATGTGTGCGCGTGTCTGGCTCAATTCTGTTTCCTGTAACACCCATTAGAACAGAACACTGTGTCATGTTAAAGATATGCACTGTGTAAGTGTGTGTCTGTACGTGAATGCGTGTTGCCTCAAAAAGCTGGTCTGACAAAAATGAATGCTTTATTATTATTATTAACACGACCAATAGCAAGTCAGAAAGAAAGAAACACAAAAATGTGTTTGCATGCTTGTGTGCATGTGTGTGTGTGTGTGTGTGTCCTTGATCCCATCAGAGACAGGCTGTCCGCTGTCTCAGTGCCAGTGGAAATTAATGACAGTATTGGCTTACGTTTAAGTCATACGTAACATCACTGCAGAGAAGGTAGACAGACAGCTGAACAACAGATCAACAACCTGACTGGCTGGACAATGAAGTCATGTGGAGACTGAGGAAAAGGCAGCGAGAGTGAGAGAAAGAGGTAAAATACTATGTGCATGATGGAATTTAGCTTATTGTCTTATCTTTTCAGAATTGACATTTTAATGTATTCCTCAAAGTATTTAAGAGGCAGAGCTTGATGCTACTCTCATGCTGTCAAGGGCAAGAATGTTTAAAGTGCATATAACCTCTTTTCAGATACCCTGATGTCTGTGTGTATGAGTGTTGTGTAGACCCTGTGATGTCAGGAAGGTTTTTCCTTCTTTCTTTAACCGCTTGAGCACCAGTGTACATCACTGGTGCTCAAGTGGTTTATCTGGTTTGCTGTATCTAAATTGGAGAACAAAAAGGAAAGAAACAGACAGAGAGGGCTACGAGGAGGGAGAGAACGCAGCAAGGCAAATAAAGAGAATGGAAAGAGGAAAAGGTCAACCACTGAGATCATCCCTAGACCCCAACATACCCAGATCACGCTGTGGATAGGGGATCATGTGGGAAAAGTGCAGCGAGGAGGAAAACGAAGGGAGCAACAGACCGCAGGGGAATAATGAGAATCCCAGAAGTTCCCGCTTCACTTGGGATCCAATTTGTGCACCTCTGTTTATTATCGCATGAGCAGAAATAAGAGCCAATTATCATGTAACATAGAGATAGGTATCAAATTAAAGGAAATGTCAACAAAAGTGTCTCAGTAAGGTGTCAGGCCACCGAATGCTGCCAGAACAGCTTCAGTGTGCCTTGGAATAGATTCTCTAAGTTTCTG
This sequence comes from Australoheros facetus, assembly GCA_030220045.1. NCBI lineage: Eukaryota > Metazoa > Chordata > Actinopteri > Cichliformes > Cichlidae > Australoheros > Australoheros facetus. The sequence continues at coordinate 7,506 of JASGAU010369925.1, read as the reverse complement.
GGGCTCTGCTGGATGGATGACCACCATTGGTCCAAAAGATATTCCCTCAGCTGGTGTTTTGATGGTGATGGGGAGCCCTGTGATCAAACTATTTATTTGTCACCTGTCTGCATATTTAAGTCGCAATAAAACTAAAGGATCATGTAGAACCACATTAAGTTATTTTCCAAAGGTTACCCGCATGCAAACAGCATAATGCCTACCTTTCAACACAGCGTGGCTGTTGGGGCACTGGGGCAATGGGTAAAGGAGTGCGGAGCGAGCACCGAGAGAGAGCGTGGCCTCCAGCAGTGCTCCAGTTATCAGGGAACACAACGTTGTCTTCTGGCTACAAGCACGATAAAACCTGGAAATAAAGTTTGTTTGCAACTTTAATCTGAATATCTCATGTCATGTTAATCACTTGATCAATTAAGGACCAGGAAGTAATCAAAAATTTTCAGCAGTCTGTGTTCATGTATTCCCACCTAAATTGCCTTGATTATGTAAACAAATTATTTTAATCCCAATCATTTCACTTAAGACAAATTATGTTTGTTGATATTTCAGAGCAAAAAAAATAAAAAATACAAACCTGTGTGGATAAGATGGATGGGTATTAATGTAGGGCCAGAGAGACTCCCTGAGACAGACACTTCCAGAGCTCAACAATAGGAGCTTTTTAGCAGGATGAATCAGGTTGATTTCCTCTCTTTCCTCCACATAGTTGTTAACCTGTAAAGGAAACCATTAACAAAATGGTCACAAGAAGAAGAAAAAAAATAACTGTAATTTGGCATCTTAATCAAAAAATAATAATGTGCTTTGTAGGCTATTATATAACATTTGAACCAGAGGTCACTATCATGAGCTTTTTAGCCATGGTCATTCAATTAAAGGGAAATCAACACTTGAAAAGAAATAATTAACTGAGAGTACTGCCATGGAGGAGGGAAGAAAGGGAGGAATAGGACCTAGAGTGAGACAGACAGATACGCACAGAGAAGGTGAATAACAAGGAAGATGGAGAGGAGAAGGCTGGAGGAAACTGTCAAAGGGAAAAGGAGATGGAAGAGAAAATACTGAGCTTTATTGAGTGAACATTTTGACCTTTAATTCATGCTCTTCTCGGAACAAAATCCATCTAACTTAAAGGAAACAATTACCAAAAAATATTGATTGTTCTTTGTCCTCGTGTGAACCTGCGCAGCGGCTCTTCTGGCACAGATTTCAGAGAAAAGCTATTAAGAAAAACATTTTGTGGCACTGTAAGTGGGCAGTCATGCTGAGGATGGATATCATGAAATTGGACAAAAATCAATACTGGTGGCAGAGTGGGAAATGAGTACAATACAAGTTTAATAAGCACATATTGCTCGAGTGTATCATCAGCGACATTTTTCATATGAAGTGCTAAATAAAAGCAAAAGAACCAAGGTTGAGGAAAAGCTACATTTCCTAGACTCTTTGAGCACTCCACACTACAAACGTCATATTTGTATTAAACACTGACTGGCACTGGTGTGACATAATATGCACATGCACAAGCTTGCACATTATATCTTGGTGGGATGGGTTTCCTGCATGGGGTGTAGGCCTAGCTGTTGTCAGATCTGGACGATCCCCAGGGAAAGGAGACATACCAGCCTGCACGTTTAGAGAGGCAGAGTCAGAGTAAGAAACACAAAGAAAGAGGATTTTTTACAAAGTCCTCCTTCTCCATTCCAGCAATGAGCGTAATTACCAAAAGCCCAAACTTTAAACAACATTAAGAAGTGTTGGGGGGGGGCTTGACATTAAACATTTTTGTGCTAATCGCCTCTCCCATTTTTTTTCTCCTCTTATCTAACATTTTTCATAAAAGACTTTCCTCTTACTGGCATCTAGAGACTGTGCCTGTCCACTTAACAGACATTAAGTCTACTACTTTAAAAGGGTAGTTTTTCACATTGGATGCATGCAAAGCTTGACCCAGGTCAAACATAGCACTCGTGCCTTTTAATATTTATTCTGCATTTTAAAGGGGAGACTCTGAGTCAATTAGAGCTCGATTTTCTGTTTCCCATTACTAATAAACATTCATGGGTAGAGAAGTTTCTCTGCTTGTTAACGCTGCATGAGTGCTTCAATACTGATTATCAAAGCAACAGAAATGCCAGTGGGCCAAGCAGCTGCAAATAACCCCAAAATAAGAAGAAATATGAACTTCAGAATTACATCTATAAACCATTTAGAGGTGCAACAGTCAAAGAGAAAGTATATTATTTTGACAATTAACTGTTTTATTGGTTTTAAAATAACCTTAAATATGTTGGGATTGGGGCATTTTTATCCTCATTTTTATGGATGGATTCAATGATTTTTCTTTAGTATGCTGGATATTTTTTCCTGGTATTCTCCTCCTATAAAATATTTGCTAGTTAAAGATGATTTTGTAAAGCAACCAACTGCTTCAAGACTCTTAAATATGAGTTACTGTGATAATGAACTATCCCTATCTACAACAGCTTTTGAGGAAGAACAAAACAATTAATCCCAGACTAAACAATGGCCCATAGGTCTAGTAGCTCTTTCAGACACAAGAAGAATCCATTATGTAGAAATCACATGGGGCTACTTAAAGTCAGTTCTTCTCCTGTAATACTTTCTCTTTCTTAAGTATAACAAATCTTTTAGTAGCACTGTAACACAGAGGCCTGCAAATTGAAAGACTGGTCTAACGAAGTAAGAAAAACTGTGCGCGCGAGCACATACGTGTGTTAAAGTGAGCTCCACTCCAAAGGACGCTGCAGGGAATGTGCTGCTGCTTTTGATCGACACAGAGCAGCTGTCCTCACACATACGCACCACACACAAGCGCAAATAAACAAAGTCCTTTTCAAACTACAGGCAAAACACATGGGGAAACAGGCAGAATTTCCAGTCAAAAGGAAAAAAATAAATAAAAAATAAACACACACACACACACACGGTACTTAGAATAAGTCTGTTTGTGTATATATGTACAAAAATATAGCAGCCTGAATGATGCTCTTGATGGGTAGAGAATTAAAATACTGGTGAAAAGCAATGAGAGTATTAAATGGTTTTTAACATCCTTCAAAGAGAACAAATTTAATGGCTCACTGGAATACTCAGTTTTACCTTTTGTAATTACAGGTCATCTAGTACTGACATGTCTGGCACATTTTTCTTCACAGTATAGACCACTATTAAGTTTGCGATTCAGCCAGTTAGTTGCCACTAATACTGTATCTCATGTTACATTGTGCGTGAGCAGGAAATGCTAATGACTTAAGCTCAGTATAGGGGAATTATAAGTGTCACGCGCAGCTGCACCCACTCAGCTCCCATGAACATAAATTAAATATGAGTTTGGCTGATTGCCTTAACAATAATTGTATACAGCTTGGAATATGATCTGTATTTTGGTACTTTATGGGCAAATTGAACTTAAATGCATCCATCCATGCTCCTTAGGCAGCATCCTTTAATCTATGATATCTTACATGATGTTGTTTCTCCATTCATGGACATTTGGAAAGTGTTGAAGCTTTCAAACTGAGGTCTTTAAACTGTCACTGACTGAATGGTGCTAACCTACCTTCTAACTTCTAGTACTACAACCAAGGTTAGGTCCTGGCAGCTCACATTTGTTCATACACTTCTCTTGGATAGTTAGTGTCATTTTCACCTTTGAGTTAAACTGCTGCAAAATGGTATGACCAATCTGACAGTCCAGTTCTGACTATAATCATAGAAGTGCATTTGTTTGAGCCTTGCTGACATCCATCCAGTTTACACTGGGGAAAGGACAGGGATTAACTGTGTGGTGCATATAATGACTTCACTACCTAATTGGGCATAATCATGAATTAAGGGGAAAAAATTACACCTGACACACGAGTTATGAGTTTAATACAACCTACAGAGATGAATGAGTTTCCTATTAAGTCCCATTAGCGCCCTGCAGGGTAATTTCTCTGCCTGGTAACAGCCATTCTGGGAACGGATTAGCATGGGGCACTGCAGGGCACCACACAGACTACTGAACTTTGAGCTGGAATGCACACAGTCAATGACACACGTATGCAAACACATGCTAAAATGCAGACACGCAAACACACTGTGACTCATGCATGTGCAGTGATGTATATCATACCAGAGACATGCAGTCATGTATGAGCACGCTGGACACTGAAGAGGCTCATGCAATCTCTTTGAAATCCAAATGTCCACATCTTGAACTCTTTACTTTGATGTCTCTGACCAATTGCACATGCACACTCGCAATGACACCCTCTGCCCTCTGTTGACAGTATCTTTCTCTTAGTGACACCGATGTGTGCGTAAACACTCCTCTGCAAATACTTCTGTTTATATATTATTCAAAGTTTAGGTACCAAGGCACAGCATAGCTCAGCTGCCAATGTGAAATGCTACAGAAGTGTGTGCAACTGTATAGTACAGTCGGCTTCCCATCATTGCCATATATGCACACAAAAGCGCACAGGGCCACAAACTTTAATCGGGTAATGATATCATGCAATTAAACAGTGCTCACATGGGATTAGAGAAATCATTGTAATAGAACCCCCTCACCCCCAGCTGTATTCTCCCATGAAGCTGACATTCAAGGAACAGAAATGCATCAATCTGTCTTAAATCTACTTTTAGAAGCATCCTGGAGGGTCTAGGTTAGCTGGGGGTGGGGTTCTTTTATTCTGGGCAAGGTCACTTGAGATATGTCAGGCTTAACCTTTCCCATCCTTTGACATTTTCCAATCCACTGCGCGCTTTGCGGGAGAGAAGAAAATTTAGGTGTTTGTTAAAAAAGCCATTTCTTATAGACATGACAGATTTTATGATAGAGAAATATAGAACATGTGAATGAGAAAAAGCACAGTGTTCAACTAGAAAACAAAAAATGCACACAAATTTTTCAATTCATTCTATTATCTTATGATTACTTTAATGAACTGTAATTCATATATAATAGAAATTAGAATCTTTTCCCTTTTCCACATTAAAGATTAACACAAACACATTGTACTTATCTTTCAAATCTAGACTGCTTTCATATTAAAATAGCCATGATTTCTCAAATTTCTAAAACAAAAACTTTACTTTGGGGGGGAATGAAAAGAATTTTTAAAAAATGAAAGAACTGAACTAGAAACAATTCTAAAGCTGCAACAAGACAAATGAGTGACCATATTACAACATCTTGAGCATATCATTTGCAAAGCAACAAAATGAACTCAATGAATAAATGATCTGCTGAATATCTCCACCACCTCATTCCTGTACTACTATAAATCACTAGAAGTTTTTTCGTGTAACACAGCCCAATCCTGCAAACCTCAATCATATCATTCGGACTGTGCATTTGATCTAAGGCAGAGAAAGTGGAGCCGACAAAGCTGGAAAACGTGAAACCTGCCCACCCAACGCGACGAGCGCATTTAAATCAACTGGACCTAGTCTATTTGAAAATAAGGTGAGGGGTGAGTTATGGACAGCAGCTCTTCTATCTCAGCACCCAGACACGGTAACCCCACCCTCCCAGGAAAGTGTAAACCAAATCAAAGAACATAAACCAAGCAAACCCAAACATGCCAAGAAGACATCCCACCACTCGGGCTGAGCATGTGATAAGGTGCAAACGTGTTTCTTACTCTGCAATCACTGGAGCAGATTTATGCGTATGCACACATCACACCATCCTCTTTAGCCTAGCAACCTCTAATCCTGGTTTGTATCACTGAGAAACTCTCTAAACTGTCCTGTTCTAGTCTAACCTTTCTTGCTATTACTGTCTCCACAAGGTAATGTTTGCTTTCCTGCACCCTGAGCCTGGACAGTCTCACTCCTAACTGAGTGCTGCGCTCATTTTGTGTGTGTGCAAGCTCCTAAAAAGCCCCCCCAAAATAAAAACATATTTTTAGTTACAGTGTTATGCATTAAATGAAAACTATGCAGTCCCTTGTGCATTCTGTAAAGCGTTAATGTGCAATTACTTACAACCACCCTCTCTGACAGACACCACAGCTTGCAAATGTCCCACTTGTGAGTCTTTGAGAGTCATTGATTTTTCAGCCACTCATCCTTTCAGATCATTTCAAGCTCTGGTATACTTCTAAGCGGTCTTGAACATGCATGTTTCTTTCAGTGATGCTCAAGGACACCGGGGCTCATCCCCCCATCTGATTTCGTCAGATTTCCCGAAGTGGCATCTGTTTCTCAAACACGAGTCTCTTCTGTTCTCCAAACTCGTGCTCCGGTGCCTTCCTCTTTCTTTTAAAGTCAAAGCCAGGTTTTTCTGTTCTTTGAGCAGGGTCGCACACGTCACTGTATTAAATCTGGCCCTCAATTAGACGATTATTCACTTTTTTTGTATTTTGTTATCAGGATAACTGAAAATGGGCTGTAGATATTCAATTAAAAAATCATTAATAATAAACTGACATTTACAACATTTCTGATCATTTAAATGTCATTTCAAAGAGAAAATTGTGCTGTTGTGCATGCATGTTTTATACATGTGTGTTCAGTTCATAGTGGCTGTGTATACACGTGCACTGTATTTACTGTAAGATCTGCGTATTTATACTTTGAACAAACAGACGTCTAGCCTGCAAGCCCATCTTTTGAAGAATAAGTGTTTAGACTGGAGAAGCCTCATGTCTGAGTCTGAGTATCTGCTTTGAATAATACAGTAGACACCATACTTTGGGTTACATAAACACAGAATCACTTGAGAAAGTCTCTTTTATCAAAACATGTTAAGAACAAATTAGGAATCAAGACCGAGAGAACTGGCCAGGGGTGGCAGGAATACATTCACACAGTCAAGCACCTGCAAGACATTAGAGGAAAATTGCTTATAACTTGCTGTAGAGTCAAAACTGAATATTCATGAACACAAAGCGCTGTGCAAAACAATCCTCTACCAAGTTTTAATGTACCCTCTTGGCCTCGCGATTATGAAACATCATCTTAGTGAGAGCTTTGGGCTCGTTAACCACATTTAAAAAAAAAAAAAAAGATGGAACTGGAGACAAGGGGAGTGTGCAGTACAGCAGAAGCACAACCGGCCTGACAGCAACATCCGCTCGGTTGACACAGAAGACATAACTGAAGGCAAGCAAGAGACAAACCACACAAAAACTGAGAACTGAGAAACAGAGTTTGTTGCTGCTACCGAGGAAGCCCCCTTTTGTGTGATTCACGTCTTACTATAGGTCAGTGGTTCGGTGGGTGGGTCGTCGTGTTAGCATTTCTAGGGGTTAGATTCATGCAATATTATTCTGTCATTGTAATGTGGATGTTGAAAGGATGTGGGCATTTGGGATCCCACAAAAAGGAAAATGATTTCACGGGATTCCCAGGAATTATGCTGAAAGATATTCACTGACACGGTTTATTTTCCTGTAACAATAAAAGTGGCACAATCTAACTAGGAGAAAACTTTAAAATAATACAAATCCTAGGTTATCATAGTTACAAGAGGTATATATATATATA
>JASGAU010369923.1:0-12656 GCA_030220045.1 Australoheros facetus | reverse complement strand
GGTTTGTAGTAATGGCACTAACTACATTGTTTGAGGAGATGTCAATATAGTAGTGCTACACACTTCAAGCAAATACACATGACGGGGCATTATCAATTCCTGCACATCACATTCGTCAAAATCATGCCGAGCGCAGGACGATATTATTAGAGCATCTCTCTCAGCAGGAGCCAGTTCGACAAAGATTTTGATTTGTTCGGTGGAAGGAGGCGGCGATGGAAACGAGGAGTAAGTCGCAGCAGAAGGATAAAATGGAGAAGATGAAGTATGTAAGGAGATTAAAGACTGAAGTAAATGTCTACAGGAGAATAACATCAAAATCAAATTATATTCCCATTTAGGCTTCAAATCATACAATGTTAGGCCTTTTTTTCTGTGCCTTTGTCAATTATGTTAAAAGAGGAAAAGATGCGTTGGATACTGTATGATATCAGTTTTTTCTTTTTTTTTTAAAGCATGCCACAGCTACTCATCAATTGATTTTATTTCAGAAAAAAGGTCTGACACGGCGTCTGACCCGGCTCATCTACCTGGCTACAGCTGTTAAAGTGCTTGGTTAATATGTGATTTTGAGTGCCTGTGTGTACACGTGCCACTGCAATCTCTCCATAAACCTTCGCTGTTCCCGAGGCTAAAGCTGAGGCTTTGCTGAAAGACAGAGGGAAGGAGACATAAACATTTACAGAAGACAAGAACTGAGGAGACAGGAGGAGAATAAGGGAGAGGAAGGAGAGATGCTCCACAAGGGAGACATAGGAAAATAAGGATAGAGCCAGAGACGGCAAGAGGAAAACTTGATATGCACGGCGAGCCTATAACTGTGCATCACAAACAACAAACAAAAACTTCCACTGCCTTGGAACAGATGTCATTGGGGAAAGTCTGAAAGAAGAGGTGTATGGGGTGGGAGTGAGGGTAGGTGTAGGGGTAGGGGAGCATATACTCATAGAATATGTGAACAGCTCTATTTCCCCTAGTCCCACGTATTCATCCAAATCGATCCCCTTTGAGTAGTGAGAGGCCATTTCTCATCTGCAAGACAGCTGAATCTGGCTATTAGAATAAAACACACATACAGCACACTCACACATATACGCCGATAAAGTGTAACATCAAGACTACCTGCCTGATATCGTGACGGTCCCCTTATTACTGCCAAAACACCCCTGACCTGTCGAGGCATGGAGTCCACGAGGCACTTGAAGGTGTGCTGTGGTATCTGGCGCCAAGGCATTAAAGAGATCCTTTAAGTCCTGTAAGTTGCGAGGTGGGGCCTCTGTGGATCAGACTTGTTTGCCCAGCACATCCCACAGATGCTTGGTTGAATTGAAATCTGAAGAGTTCTGAGGCCGAGTCAACACCTCAAACTTGTTGTGCTCCTCAAACCATTCCTGAACCATTCCTGCTTTGTGGCAGAGCGCATTATCCTGCTGAAAGAGGCCACAGCCAGCCAATACTGTTTCCATGAAAGGATGTACATGGTGTCCAGCAGTGCTTAGATAGGTGGTACGTGTCAAAGTAACATCGACATGGATGGCAGGACCCAAGGTTTCCCTGCAGAATATTGCCCAAAGCATCACACTGCCTCCACCAGGTTGCCTTCTTTCCATAGTGCATCCTGGTGGCAGGTGTTCCCCAGGTTAGCAGCGCACATGCACCCGGCTATCCATGTGATGTAACAGAAAACATGATTCATTAAACCAGGCCACCTTCTTCACTTGCTCCGTGGTACAGGTCTGATGTTCTCATGCTCATTGTTGGTGTTTTTAGCGTTGGACAAGGGCCAGCACTGACTGGTCTGCAGCTATGCAAACCCATACGCAACAAACTGCGATGTATTGTGTTTTCTGACACCTTTCTATCAGAAAGCAAACTGAGCTACAGTAGCTCGTTTGTTGGATCGGACCACACGGGCCAGCATCAGTGAGCCTTGACTGCCCACGATCCTGTCGCTGGTTCACCACTGCTCCTTCCTTAGACCACTTTTGATAGATACTGACCAGTGCAGACTGGGAGCACCCTACAATAGCTGCAGTTTTGGAGATGCTCTGGCCCAGTCATCTAGAATCACAATATAGCCCCTGTCAAACTCACACAAATCCTTACACTTGCCTACTGTATATTTCCTGCTTCTAACTCATCATCTTTGAGGACAAAATGTTCGCTTTCTCCCTGATATGTCCCGCCCACTAATAGGTGTCATGATGAAGAGATAATCACTGTTATCCACTTCACCAGTCAGTGGTCATAATGTTATGCTTGATTGGTGAATATGCTTAAGTGTTTTTTTATATTTGCAATATACAGACAGCAACACTACATTAAGACAATAAGAACTAACAGGCAAGCTGTTACCACAGGAAACTCAATGAGGACAGTCTTATTGTGGCAATAAGACAACTTCCTAGTGATGCCATTACTAGATCCACAAACGCAAAGATACACACAGCCAATTATAGAGACACAAAAACAAATCGACTTTGTGCACATAATATTGATGAAGTACAAGACTATAAATACACACTCAGAGGGACTGTGCATAATACTACTGTATCTGTGCAGAGGTGTGCTACTGAGCAGCAGAACCTGTGGCTGAAGATGCTCTAGTTAAATGGGAGTGTGATTTAAGGCACACAAAAACAAATGGGACCGCACAGTAATTGGACAAACTCATAAATGATATAAAATGTTATTTTTATCCGCTTGTTTTCCATCTCTTTCCCTCCCTCCCACTTCTATTTGCTGTTTGACACGAGCAGACAGCAACAAGCATCAGACAGTCTGTGTGCGCGCACGTGCATGTGTGCAATTATACTGCCTGAAGGGAGACAACAACAGGGATGGATGAATAATGCCCTTTGATCACAGCAACACCACACACACAAATATAGTACAACAGTGCTGGCATTTACATCAGGTGTGGCTAGAGTTGGGTCTAAAAACAAACAAACAAAAAAACTTTTTTTCAGCCAAAAGTCTTCGGAAGTACAGGCAAATACTTTAGTAAAGTCATGATTCAAAAATATTGTTCAGATCCAGAGGTCTATCGACAAATCTCTCCATTATAGATCGATAAATTACAAAAATACACTTGCAGCATATATGCTGCAGTGGACACTGCGTGTGCGTCACTGCTTAATTAGTTGAATGGAAACATTGAGTAACAGTTGATGACGGTTTGCCTTTTTACAACCATGCAGCACAGTCAGAACCAATTGTGGGAGCAGGGAGCTGCAGGGCATTCTTTCAGTGACACTGTTTGATTGCACTGATTGCTGCAACTAGAAGAAGAAGAAGCAAAAAAGATTATAATGGGCAAGGTTACCAACAGGAATGTCATCTTCTCTTAAAGCTAGCCAGCAACCTGGCAAAAGTAAATAAAACTAGAATCACCTCAGTGAAGTTGCAGTTATGGAAAAATAAAGCACACTCTCTGTGGATTCTAAAATTTTACATATCAGGCCATGATTTAAAAAAAAAAAAAATCTAATTTAATTATTGCAAGGTACTCAGGTCCTGTATGAGGTGTTTGTGCTGATATGTTGTGTTTGGTTTCTGCCAAATGTGGTGCTGTCCATTATGGCCAAACATTCCCACTTTGGTCTGGTCTGTCTGGAGGTCTTGCGGTTTTTTCAGATGCAACTTGCAATTTTGCAAACCTAAGCTGTGCTGTCATGTTCTTTTTAGAGAGAAGAGGCTTTCTCTTGGCAGTCCGTCTGAACAAGCCAGACTTGTTCAGTCTTTTTCTAATTGTACTGTCATGAACTTTAACTTTTAACAGGCTAACTGAGGCCTGTAGAGTCTCAGATGTAGCTTTTGGCTCTCTCTGAGCATTTTACGCCCTGACCTCGGGGTGAATTTGCCGGGATGTCCACTCCTGGGAAGATTGGCGCCTCCCTCAAATGTTTTCCACTTATGGAAGGATGGACTTCAAATTGTTTGGAAATGGCCTTATAACCCAGACTGATGGGAAGCAGCAATTGCTTCTCTAACATCATTGTTGGTGTCTTTTCTCCTTGGCATTGTGTTAAAACACACCTGAATGAACTGTCAAAACCTCTGCTTTTATAGAGGTGCTCACACTTGCTGATGATCAGTTATATATTTTACTTTACCAAGCTATGCTACTTTGTTCAAGTTCTTTTAGTGTAAGTTACATCACTCACTACTGTTTGGTTCCTGAAAAATAACAAAAAATAACTTTCAGGCCAATTTCACTAACCTGAAGACACCATGCGAGATTTCATTTCATTGGATTATCAGGCCCAGACCTCCTGTTGATACCGGGTGGCAGTCGCATATGAGGCAGTAGGTACATTCGGTCTATAGCTAACAGCTGTCTCTGTTCAGTCTAGAATGGGGCCTTCAAACCAGCCTTTTACTCAGCTGAGCGTGATTGAAGGCTAATCTGGGAGTCTCAGCCTTATTCCTGAAAGCATGTAGAATAGAAAATATGTGCTCCACTGCACAGCAGGCACAATGTTCACTCAATTGTTTGAATTGCTTAATAATTAATTAATCAACCCATGTAAATGAAGTGAATTTTTTTTTAAGTTGCTCCAGGGATGAATACTTAAGTGAACTCTCTCGCTCTGTGCGTGCGTGCGTGTGTCTGTGAATGTGTAAGGTCACTGTACACAGGAAGGGCAGGACTGATGAGGAGCAATACAGACTACACACAAACACACACCTCAGTTTAACACTGCAGAGAAATAAGAACATCACCAGATTTTCTGATTCTTTGAACAGTCTGTTTAATTAAGAAGTCTGTTTTTCTCCAAGAAGCAAAACAGGGAAGGACATCTCCCATCGCTGCCGTTAACACATCTGGCGCATACAGACCATGTTTAATTTGTGTGGCGTGCTCTAAAAATGAAAAGAGAGAAAGAAAGAGAAAGAAAAAAGGAAAGAAAAGAAAAGAAAGCAGCTGCAGCAACAGAAGATATCAGACAGATCAGAGTTGATGCGTCAGTAGGCAGCTCTGAGTCAAGACAGACAAGACTCAGGAATACACAGTTGAATCTTCATGACCAACATGATCCAGCTGCCATTACTGACCCCTATGAAAGTCAAAATCCATTTACCATGACAATTACATGAATTCAGTCCATGAGCCAGGCCAGACATCTTCCCAAACATTTAAAACTGGCAAAGGAATGTCAAAGTAAGTCGTAAAAAAGTTTATGTGCTGCCAAAAACACAGGAGAAGAAGAAGAAGAAAAAAAGACAGTAGGAAAAAAACTGTGGCTTTGAAAAATTCTTTTTTGTACCCAGTTTTAAGGCGGTTTGCTCGGGTAGTACAATCAAGCTGAGTTGCTTAGACTGCAGTAGGGGAAGACATTTCTTTCCTTAATCAATAATGTATTCATTTCAATACAGGCAAGTCTGCATTATTCAACAAAGGCTGAGGAATGTATGGGAGGGAGTTACACAAGGAGAGGAGATGCGGCAACATTCATCTCATTAACAAGCAAGAAAGACAGACAGAAGGATGGAGCGATAGGATGAAGGACTGCCGGACAGCACAAAAAGAAAGCAGAAAATGGAAAAGAAGAAACAGAGTTTAGATTTTTTTTTTTTTATGGAGAAACTTTAGATACTGTTCTCTGGAGGTTAACGTGAAAATGGTTTTGACTAAAACTCGACAACACCAAGAGACGTACCCTCAAGGCAAAGAAAGCAGGCAAAGTGCACGCAAAGGCATTAAAGCATATACTATATACAAGGGGAATTTCACACACATCATACAAGTATGATGGCATAAGCAGGAAGAGACAAACACACTGAGGGTCTTACAAGGCGTAATCATTGGAGGGGAGCTTCACCTCATATTTCACATGAGGATTAGCAGAAATCTGCTTAAAAGAAGGTCTCACAGAGACTCAGAGGGTAACTGTGTAAACCTTGAACTACAGAGGGCGAGTGTCTCTGATCATATAATAAAGGCTGCACTTTAACATATATTAAAATGCACAGAAAAACATTTCATACAGACAATTTCTGGTGAAACCTCACGCCTGACTTTACTATCAGTTGCAGGAGAATTTGTTTTGAGCCAGCTGCAAAAATCCTCCATTGTGTCCAAGCACTGCAATAACAATCTGGGGGTAAAAATGCTGTGCATACCAAGATTTTTAGTCATTGCAAATTAGCTTTTGACAGGGCTTGCATGGGGCTTAAAAAGCTGTTTCTTTTTTCTTTTGACTGAGATGAAACATTGCTATCGATGCGTAAGTCACAAGGCTTCCAGTCAACAGGAACCTACGGTACATTATATCTTAATGTAAAGGACTATTGTTGTGAAAGGTAAAAAAAAAAAACCAGAAGGAAAAGCATTAACATCTAGAATAAGCATCATGTAGGTTTAAAGCTACACAAAAGGTGCAAGGCAAAGCAAAGGGAAGACAAAGTGCTGGGTAAAGCACTTAAAAGTGAATCATTTCCTTCTAATATGCCATGCTGACAGGAGAAATGTAGTGTATATACTTGTATGACAAGTGTTGTTGAGACACAAATCTGTTTACATAGTTAAATTATAGAGAAATGTCCCCATAGCAAAAATAATACAAAATTTGGTATGAAGAGTTGATTTAAGGCTAGCCTAAGGTTCAGTTTCATTTAAGGTTATAGCAACCTTAAACTAGAAGGCCTAGAGACTGCCTTGCAAATTCTGATCACTAGGGAAAAATTAGTATTGTAGTTGCGAGGGTTGCTTGCAGTCACTGTGAAATTGGTTGCAAATGCTGTAGTCGTGCAGGCCTAGAGACTGGTCAGGGACCTGCTGGTAAGCATTGGGTTCAAGGGAAAATTCTGTATTCCCCAGCTGATTACCTAATGGTTGTTGGAGGTTGCTGACAGTTGTTGGGTGAAACTGAGCTCAAAGAGGTATACAGTGCTGCACTGAAAACCTCCTTACATGTATGATTGCTTTGGTCACTAGCAGATTGCCATGTTCACCTGTAGTGTATATGGAAGATGCAGACCTGTCTGCAAAGACTCACCAACTAGCAGTAGTGAAACAGTGAATAATGTGTTGCAAACCGGGAACAGAGACCGTTCGCCTTCAAAGTAAAAGTTGCACCTTACCACTGTAGACAACACGTTTCAAAAGGTGTGACTTTTACGTTGAAGGTGAACAGTCTACTGGCAATCTGCTAGTAACCAAAGTAATCACAAGAAGGTATTTGGTGCAGCACACTCTTTGTGACCAACTTTAACCTTCAGCAACTCAGTAACTCACCAAACTCGTCAGAGAATATTCATTTTTCCCTAGCAAACGGTGGTTGCCAGGTGGTCACCAACCTGTCTCTACACCTGTGTGACTAAGGCCTTAGGCAGGTAGCAGTTATGGTTTCAGTTTGGGAAAGAATCCAGACAATAACTGTAAGTCAATGTAATTCGTGTGTGTGTGTGTGTGTGTGTGTTACTGGAATAGGTGAAGTGTGCAGGTGCCAATCAGGACATTCAGTAATTCCCTTCCACTCAACATCACCTCTGGTCAAGAAGAAGGATTATCTCTTACCCCTTCATTTCTCTGCTTCCTCTCGCCACCTACTCT
Organism: Australoheros facetus; assembly: GCA_030220045.1. NCBI lineage: Eukaryota > Metazoa > Chordata > Actinopteri > Cichliformes > Cichlidae > Australoheros > Australoheros facetus. The sequence goes on along the minus strand of JASGAU010369923.1, from coordinate 5,098 downwards.
ATTCCAACACACACCTCCTCCCTCCTCCTCTGCCCTCTCCTGCAGCACTTATCTGCTTCTCTCCTTCCCTCCCATCCCTTAGAAATGTGCCACATCTAGCATTACGGGATCAATAAACCATTACTGCAGTACCTTAAAGACATTTGTATATTTACTGTAAATAAACAAGATAATCTCTTAGAGGTTCTACAGTCTTAACAGACCTCTACATGTTTTATCGTGGACCACAGGGTAAGATTTGGTGGAAAATCTGTTGAACTACAGTACTTTAGAGGAAGATAGCTTAATGGCATAAAGCCGGAAGAAGAATGTTTTTCCTTCCAGGGTGAATGGAGCAAAAGATCTAAGATTTTCTTGGAGAAAGAGAGATGTTTGTAGAAAAGTGTTGGTAACATAGACATTTGTCACTTGTACATTTTTAACTATTGTACTTTTTTTGTAAAAATCGATAATTTCATTTCACATCATGCGAAAAACCCACTGACTGCAAATGTGAGAATGGAACCAAAAGGCCTTGAGGCAATGGTGCTCCAGAGACCTCAATGTCCAGAGTTATTGTTCCACCTCCCTCAGCCAGCATCTTGTAAAAGAAAATATGTCCAAATCTGCATCTGCATTCAATGATCAGCTCTAAGAAGGAGCGAGGACTGCTGTAATACCCAGTGAGAGCTGAAACGGATAACCAGTGTATTACAACTGAGAACGGTCATCATTGTAACACACTGAACAGAGGAGCAGTTTTCCTCCATTATCTGCAGTAGTGAAGCTTTAATTCTATGGATGTGGCAGGTTATTTTATTAATGCTGCTTAATATCACTACATAAGGTTTATATATGGCCACCCACATTTGCATTTCTGTCCTCGCTTCTGATTAATTCGTCTCCGTTGATGGAGGTGGTAATAATTTATAAATGATACTCAGTTGTATGCTACAAGATGCAAATTGCTGGTCTACAGGGAAGAATTAATAATTGGTTTTGGACAAAAGGGCTCGGTGTCATTCATTTGGTTGATGTTCTGCTATAATACAGGTTTGCACTTGTATCTTAATGCATTACTTAAGGTGGTCTTTAATTTAAAGTTCAATGCTATGAAATTATTGTCTCCACATAATTCTCACCTTGCCCCGCTCCCTCTTTAAAATCTGACAAATTCCAGGAGCTAAGCGCTGACACATGAAACCCCACAATCATGCGCTGCTCATCTGTTCCTATTCAGTGTTCAATGTGATTGGCAGGCAAAGGCTTTACTTATTCAAATGAGGGAACCAATCAAGACCCCTGCACCATGTCTGAGGGAATCCTGCACAATGAATAGAGATTTCCCAGATTAGAGCACACTGCACCACGAAGTCAGTGTTAGCCAGACTATGGCAACACCCACTCCTTCCACATTGCCTTCTCTCTCTCTTTCTCTCTCTCTCTCTCTCTCTCTCTCTCTCTCTCTCTCTCTCTCTCCTCACCTTTCTCTTGTTTAGTCACTGCATCCCTCATCCTGTCCTTTCTCCTGTTCTTTTTAAATAGTTCCTTCTTCCAACCATTCCTCCAACACTTTTCTGCAGATACTTACCTCATCCTCCTACCTCAGTTTTCCTCCTCCGCATGTCTTTTTACCATCTATAGCCTGGCTCTGTATCTTCCTTATCTAGATACCAACTGTTAATATTCTGTAAGGTCCCGCTAATTGCCAAGAATTCTTTTCACTCAGTACAAGTTTGATTTTACAGGTTCTCAACTGTAAAAATGGTCAAATCTGTGAAAGCCAGAACTTTTGGCAAATCATTTCAAACCAAGCAATTCAATGATCAGTCTCTTCTCAAGTATTTTACTCACTACTTCAGCCATTCATCAACAATATCTTTTTTCTGTTCACTCACTGCCCATCCTTACATTCATCTATCAGTTTACTTTTTCATACCTTATCAGCCATGATCATGGATGACCCTCCGTGAATGCCGAGGATTGGTATGAGCGTCTGCGAGGAAATAAAATCCAAAATCTGGGCAATGGCCTCTTGGTCAGTGCCATCGCCAAACACCACGCCGTGGATCTTGGTTCCAGACATCAAGTCGCACATGTGGGTGATGATGCTTTTTGGATCGGTCTCATTGACCAGCAGTGTGACCACGTTGACGTCAATAGGGTCTTCTTTGCTCCAGAGTGCTCGGATGTCCCGGTCTGAGATGTAACGTGTGCGTCCAAGGATCACAGCAATGTTCAGGACTGGCACTTTTTCTGAGCCACCAGTTCGCTGCTTTTGAGCTGCCACAGGATCGGCTATCATGGTCAACACCACCAAGAGAGCCAGGGAGAGCAGCACGCTATTACTGCCGCTACTACAGCTGCGATTGCTGCTCCTTCTGCTCCTCCTCTTACTCCTTTTGCTGCTGAGGGACATACTGCCAAACCACTTCATCCCCTACATGGAAGGAAGATGAGGGGAAAAGAGACAGATGAAGACAGATCAAAGAGTGAATGGGATTGGAGAGAGAGAGAGAGAGAGAGAGGTGTGGATGATGGAGAGAAAAAGCATAGATAAATTGTTAATGCACAGCTCTTAAAGCCCACACATTCAGGTAGTAACTTTCTTTTTCATTTCATTTCTCCTTAGTAACTTTGTTAAACAGGGACCTTGCAAGGTGGGAGATGGCCTTGTGAGGAAGTTGTGGAGGGGTGAGAGAAAAAGAAGATGACTAACAAGTCTAAACTTTATCGTCACGACTGCAAGAATCAGATGATTCAGGAGCAAGCTGTTCGGCATTCAGAAAAGGCAAAAATATATTTTTACAGTGTAATAATCTAACATTTCTCAATCAGCAATGACTGCCTTTCAACTTACAGATTAAAAGGAATGACAATAATAGGCAAACTGTCTTATGGATACTTCCACTTCCACTTATTGCAGTGTTGTGCAGAACAGATGAGTAAAAATATGTTCATGTCCATGTGTATAAGGGGGTAGTTTGGTTTCATATTATTCAGTTTAACTTTATCTGCTGTACAATAGGAAATGGCAGCCAAAGGTACTCTTTGGCACATCAACATTATGACTCGAGGACAAACAATGTGAGGTGCTCCAGTTGTACAATTTTATTCAAGTAAAACTTTTAGTTTAGTGCTGCTCAAACAATAATTGTAGTAAACATGATATCTGCTCCAAAAAAATATTAGTGCTGTACTCTTAGAGTCAGATGGTCAATTGTTTTGTCACAGTGCACTCATCTGAGCACTTTTTTACTAGGCACACAATTTCTGGTGTAGAAAAGAACGACATCAAAAGCCTTTCATGATTAATCTTTCATTTTTGGCAGCAAGAGGAACAGGCCACCAGTCAACAACTAGGTATTTTCAAAATACTGGACACACCCACCTTAATGGACACTGCTTGGCCCAACTTATTTAATGCTTACATTTACTTAAATTGTAGTATAGTGGTTAACACATGTGCATTATATGGTTTATTTATGAGAGGAGACAAACCCAACTAGTATACTCCTACCTTCGGTCCCAAGCTTGGATAAATGAGAAGGTTGTGTCAAGATGGGCATCCAGTGTAAAATCTGTGCCAAATCAAGCATGTGGATCCATCCACTATAGTGGCCCCTTGGGAAATAAGTGAGCCGCCAAAAGTACCATGTGTTTACTTAGCTTTTTCTCAGAGTCCGTTCCAAATTTATTGACATCATTAACAAAGAAGCCAATGGTGTTTCTGCAATTTGTTAACTGTGAACCAGCTATCTATTTTTCTTCCATTTATCGAACCCAGCTAATATTGGATGAGAGGCTAGGTACACCCTAGACAGGGTGCCGGTCAATCACAGGGCCAACACTGAGTGATGCTGAAATGCTAGCCTGAGACTGTATTACTTTTAGGCTGGACTATTTCATTATTATCGGGTTACACTAAAGTTTCCCTAAAAAGCCTTCTGCTGAACCAAAATGCTGCAGCTAGAGTACTGACAGGGACTAGAACGAGAGAGCATATTTCTCCCATATTGGCTTCTCTTCATTGGCTCCCTGTTAAATCCAGAATTCAATTTAAAATCCTCCTCCACACATACAAGGCCCCATCATGTCTTAAAGATCTTGTAGTAACTTATTATCCTAACAGAGCACTTCACTCTCAGACTGCTGGCTTACTTGTGCTTCCCAGAGTTTCTAAAAGTAGAATGGGAAGCAGAGCCTTCAGCTCTCAGGCCCCTCTTCTGTGGAACCAGCTCCCATTTTGGATTTAGGAGACAGACACCCTCTTAATTTTTACAATTAGGCTTAAAACTCCTTTTTATAAAGCTTATAGTTAGGGCTGGATCAGGTGACCCTGCACTCACACTTAATGTACTGTATTTATGCTGACATAAGCTGCTGGGGGGCTTCCCATGATGAGTGTTTCTTCTTCACTGACCTCTTTTCACTCGGTGTGCGTTATACACCACTACTATATTTAATCATTAGTAATTATTATACTCTCCCCTAGTGGGTCCTGTCTCCCTCCCTTTACTCTCAACTGGTCATGGAAGATGGCTGCACCTCCCTGAGCCTGGTTCTGCCAGAGGTTGCTTCTGGTTAAAAATGAGTTTTTCCTTCCCACTGTCGCCAAGTGCTTGCTCATAGAGTGTCATGTGATCGTTGGGGTTTCTCTCTAAAATTGTGGGTCTTTACCTTACAAAATAAAGCACCTTGAGGTGACTGTTGTTGTGATTTGTGATATATAAATTGAATTGAATTAAACTGAACAGGGCAAAGAGCAAAGCTGGACTGAAAGACAGCACAAAGTTACTAATCATGGCAGCACAGGAACAAGCTCTAAACATGAGATCGATAGAGACTGGGGTCTACCACACTATAGGCAAGACCCCACGTGCAGGCTATGCAGAGATGCCCCTGAGACAATCCAATATGAGCACCTAAATGTGAATTGAATTGAACTGAACATATACAGACAGACATCCATGGTCACATTCATACCCATGGTAAATTTAGAATAACAAATAAACTTAAGGAGCATGTATTTGGACTGTGGGGGGAAGCCGTAGTACCCAGATAGAACCCACACACAAAGAGAACATGCAGACAGCTTCCCATATATATATATATATAT
>JASGAU010369922.1:0-10531 GCA_030220045.1 Australoheros facetus | reverse complement strand
TTTTTATGGACAGAATTTCTAGGTGTAGCCAGGTGGCAGAAGGCTTCTTCCTTGGTGGCCTCAGAGTCTCATCTCTGCTCTTTGCAGATGATGCGGTCCTTTTGGGTTCATCAGGGGGTGGCCTCCAGCTCGCAGTGGAACGGTTCACAGCCGAGTGTGAAGCGGCCGGCATGAGAATCAGCACCTTTAAGTCTGAGGCCATGGTCCTCAGCCAGAAAAGGGTGGAGTGCCCTCTCCGGCTCAGGAACAAGTTCTTGCACCAAGTGGAGGAGTTCAAGTATCTCGGGGTCTTGTTCACGAGTGATGGGAGAAGGGAGCGGGAGATCGACAGACGGAACCGGGCTGCTTCCGCAGTGATGCGGACGCTGCACCGGTCTGTCGTGGTGAAGAGGGAGCTTAGTGTAAAAGCGAAGCTCTCGATTTACCGGTCGATCTACGTTCCTACCCTCACCTATGGTCACGGGCTTTGGGTAGTGACCGAAAGAATAAGATCGCGAATACAAGCAGCAGAAATGAGTTTCCTTCGACGAGTGGCTGGCCTCTCCCTTAGAGATAAGGTGAGGAGTGCGGCCATCTGGGAGGGGCTCAGAGTAGAGACGCTGCTCTTCCACATCGAAAGGAGCCAGTTGAGGTGGCTCGGGCATCTGATTAGGATGCCTCTTGGCCACCTCTTGGATGAGGTGTTCCGGGCATGTCCCAACGGGAGGAGGCCCTGTGATAGACCCAGGACACGCTGGAGAGATTATATCTCTCGGCCGGCCTGGGAACGCCTTGGGGTCGGTCCGGATGAGCTGGAGGAGGTGGCTGGGGAGAGGGAAGCCTGGGCTTCTCTGCTTAGGCTCCTGCCCCCGCGACCCGGCCCTAGATAAGCGGAAGAGAATGGATGGATGGATGGATGGACAGATATGTTTAAACACTTTCAAAATGACTAAAAGTCCAAATTTACAACTCATACAATACAAAACTCTTCATAGAATACATTATACAGGACACAGGATGTTCCAAATGGGCCTCAGAGCCACAAATATATGCACCCACTGTTCAGGCAATCATGCTGAGAACTATATGCATGCTATGTGGTCTTGTACACCTGTTCAAAGGTTTTGGCAGAGAATATGTGAAGACTTATCCACATGTTTTAATTGCGATATCCCAGCATTACCAAAACTGTGCGTTTTAGGTGATGTAAGTGAATTAAACATGGAAGCAAATATATTGCACATAGTTCTTACTGCCTTCTGCATCGCTAAGAAAACTATCCTTATGAATTGGAAATCCAAAAATGATTTGTGCATTACTCACTATAGGAATTTACTTTTAGAGCACAATAGTCTGGAAAGAATGTCTGCCACCTCTAAAAACCAGTTGGACAAATTTTAATCTCTCTGGTCTCCACTGATCAGCTCCATCACTTAGTGGGGGTGATCGGCTGTAGTCTCGTCTTGCAGTGTGCCCAGTGGGTGGCTGGGGGTGGGCCGGGGGATTCGGGTGTCTGATGGCTCTTGGACTGGAGACGATGACTGCCGTTTTGTGGTTTCTGTGTGCGGGCCCTGGATGTTAGTGGTGGGGGCTTGGACAGGTGCTCTTATGATTTTGGGGTGTGGAGCTGGGGTGCCCATGGTGGTGGGTGCTGGCCCCGTCCGGATGGCCGGCTTTCTCCGCGGGGTCGGGGTGTGGGGTCTGGGGCCCTGGTGCCCTGGTGCCCGGGGTCGCCTGTTTCCCGGTTGGGCCCCTCCCTGCGTTGGGGTGTGTGTGCCCCCTTGGGCGCACCACCGAGTGGGGTGGGTTGGCCCGCGTCGAGATGTCTGGCCGTCATTTTGGGATTCTGGGGTGCCCGCGCATCCTTTAGGATGGTGGGGCACTCAGGTGAGGGAGCAGTAGTTTCCCACAGGGGGCCATTTGGTCCCGGACTCAGGACCACTGTGTGTGTGTGTGTGTGTGAGAGAGAGAGATATTTGTATGTGTGTGGTGGGTGTGTGTGTGTATGTGTGTGGGTATGATGTTTGTTGTAGGTGTGTGTGTGGTGTGTGTGTGTATATATGTGTGCTATTTTGTATGTGTGTGTGGGGGGGTGTTTTTGTGTTGTGCTTGTCTGTGGTGTGGACTGTCGGTGCCGGCCTTGGGGACGGTGGTGCCCTGAGGGGCGTGGCCACTTCAGGCCCTGGACCTGGCTTCCGTGCACTGTGGTTGGGTGTAGGGAACTGGGGTGTTTAGTGAGCCAGTAGTTTGCTGGCTCTCTTCTTCCGAGGGTAGTTCTCTGTCTCTTGGTCATACATATCCTGGCCCTTCACCTCCTCCCACGCAGTCAAACATTATATCACACACACGTAGGGTCTTGGGTGAGGGGGGCTCGTGCTGCAGTGAGTAGGGCCACTTCTTTGGCTCTGCTCGCTATGTTGCGCGATGTCCCACTCCGCCTTTTTAATTACATCATACAGCTCACATGTCATAGTACACATAGGACCTTGGGGGCCAGGTGTGTCACACAGTGGTTAGTGTGTGGAGCTGCTGAGGTGGCCCCACTTCTGTTCACTGCTGCCTGCTCCTCAATTTTATTTACATCTTAGACATTGAGGGCCTTGGGGGGTGGTGTGGATGGGCGCTGTGGCTCAGCTCCCCCGACCGGGGCTTGCCAGAGACAGAAGGCCCACCTTCACCACCTCTACAGCCACCTCTCATCAGAGAGAGGACAGGGGAAAGGAGCAGTGAGACATCCAGAGCGAGGACAGATGTTGAAAGAGGTGATCAGGAGAGGATGGCCTTACAGTCCGGACCGGACAGAGGTCCACAACCCACTGCCATCCACAGGGCAGGTGAATATGGTGTTCCGAGTCCATAGAGACCCCAAGGGCCCAGGATATTCCCCTATCTCAAAGGACCTGAGAGAAGATCAACGGGAGATGGCGGAGAGCCAGGGCTGGACTGGACCATGGGAGCTTACAACCTGGGGTCGACTCATAGAGGAAGTCTACTCTGACCCCTCCATACCATCCCAGGACCTAGAGCCAGTCCCAAGAGAGGCGGGGGCAAAGAGCACTAACCTGTTCTACAGCACCACATGTTTGGATGCATGTGAACTTGTTGACCTGCAAGAACAACATGAGGTTTTGGGCAGGGTTTTCTTTTATGTCTGGCAACACAGAAGGCCCACCAGACGTGAACGCACTGATGAATCTCACAGTGTAGTGAAATTGCTGAGACATTGGCCCAGACTTTTGATTAAGGATGGACTGTTGTATAAGGTGAAAAAGGACAGGCACCTGAACACACGGATTTACCAGTTTGTTGTCCCAGACTCCCTGAAGGCTCAAGTTCTCCAGGGCCTTTATGATTCTGGAGGCCATCGGGGCAAGCTCACACTCTGTCCCTTACCAGGCAAAGATTTTTTTGGATAGGAATGGAGCAGGATGTCATCAATCATGTGAAGAACTGCTTTCATTGTGTGGTTGGAAAGACCCCAGAGCCAAATAACCGTGCACCTCTGGAGAACATTTGTACCACTGAACCAATGGAGTCTGCATTGACTTTTGGACCGCTAAACAGACTGACAAGAAGTGCGTTGATGTTTTGGTTGTCACAGACCTCTTCTCCAATTTAGCGCATGCATTTCCTTGTAAGAATCAGTCTGCATGGCAGGTTGCCCGTCGCCTGTGGAATGACTTGATTTTGTATCTATGGATTTCCCAGACACATACATTCCGATCAGGGAGCCAACTTTGAGAGCCAACTCATTAAGGAGCTCCTGGACCTGGCAGTCATTTAGAAGTCACACACCACCCCATACCATCCGATGGGGAATGGTGTCGTGGAGCGATACAATAGGACGCTGGGGAACATGATAAGGACTTTACCACCGCACTCCAAAGCCAGGTGGCCACAGATGCTTCAGATGCTGACATTTTGCTACAATTGCATTGAACATGAGATGACAGGTTTTGCTCCGTTTTACCTCATGTTTGGGAGAATTCCTCGTCTACCTGTTGATGTTGTTTTCCAGCATGTTCTTCCTACTAGTACTGTTGTCAACCATCATGAGTTTGTCTCACATCTGAAACATGATCTGGCTGAAGCTTGCCGCATTGCCAGGCAGAACAGCCGGGTGGAACAGGCCCATCAAGCATAGAACTACAACCGCAAAGCTAAATGATCACCTCTCTCTGTTGGTGATAGAGTATTGCTCGCTAATTGCGGTGAAAGAGGGAAGAAAAAGATTGCTGACAAATGGGAGTCCACAGTTTTTGAAGTGGCAGCTGTGAAACCTGGCATAAATGTGTACTGCATCAGAGACCCTGTGACATTGAGGGAGAAAGTTGTCCATGGAAACCTTCTACTCCCAGTGAGTTTCCTCCCCTTGGGAGGTGAATACGAACTGGAGTCAAGCTGTCCTTCAGTAGCTGGTCGTGGACAATGTGAGCCAGAGCCTCCAGTTGATGTACAGGACAGTGAGACAAAGACAATTCACTGGCTCATGCAACTAGACCAAACGAGTGAAGAAGCCAGTCTAGCTGGGTGTTCTCTTGATGTAGCCATGAGTGCCCCAACCATAGAGATTGAGACAACTGTTGTTCCACATGCTGTGTGTGGACCATTGGTTGAACAGTTTCCCTCACTGGACCACACTGTTGAATGTGTTGAGCTCCAGAGTGCTCCCTTGCAGCCCTCAGCAGGGGATGCTCATCAGGTTCTTTCACCTGAGGACAAGACTGACACACAACTAGATGTACAGACAAAGGACCGTTTAGTTTGTACACAGCCACCATCTCTTCGCACTAGATCGGGGAGACCTGTAAAACCCCCAGCACGTCTCATTTGTGAAATCAATGAGCAAAATGTTGATTACTCAGTGTCAACTGTTGATTCCTTGTTTTCTTTTGTAAGAACTATGTTTTGGGGATACTTTGATGATTGTTTGGAGAAATTGTGCAGTAACATGATCCTTGAGCATTTTTTTTTTGGAGTACCTTCTGCCTTAGAGCAATGTTCACATACTGAGAGGTGTACATGGCATCTTTCATGTCTGGGTTGGGGAGAGAATTGGCCACTCTCTGGCTTAACCTGCTCCACATGGAAATTTTCCTAACTGACTTGAACTTGTGCTCTTGTTGCTACACAGTTAACCTTCTGTGAGTTCAATTTTTCTTATTGGATAGGCCCCATTTTAGCAGAATTTAAGAGGGGTGTATGTAACATAGTTAAAATGGTTCGTGTTAAATCCTGCTAAAATGCACCATCTACTGGTCAAAAGTTATACTGCATTCACCCTTAGGAGCAAGGTATTATGGGTAATCCTCAGAGCCAATCACTCGTGAGGTAACATGTCTCTACGATATCTGACAAAGAAATATGATTAGCGTACTCATAAAGCATGTTCATGGTTTTCACTTATGTATATTATTGAACTATGTTCATTGAAAGTCTCGATTGTTCTACTGTTCTGTAGTTATTGTCGTGCTTTAGAAGAATTTAGTTTGTGTGAAAATATGGTGGGAAATTCCCGCGCTCCTCCTTGCAAAAGGAGCACTTGTGTTGCTGACCAATTGGTGATTAATGTGCATGGCTTTTTAAGTAATGGTTTAATTACAGCCACCTTGAAAGCCTGTGGTACATAGCCAACTAATAAAGACAGATTAATCATTTTTAAGATTGAAGCATCAATAAATGGAAAGACTTATTTGAGCAGTCTAGTAGGAATGAGATCTAATAAACATGTTGATGGTTTGGAGGAAGTAACTATTGAAGTTAATTCAGAAAGATCAACTGGAGCAACAAATACCAGCAGTGCTGAAAGCAGCTCAACATGAAGATAAGTCTTTGAGATGTTTTTGAATAATTTTTTCTCTAATGGTTAAAATTTTATTTGTAAAGAAATTCATGAAGTCAATACTAGTTAAAGTGAAAGGAATACTCGACTCAACAGAGCTATGACTCTTTGCCAGCCTGGCTACAGTGCTGAAAAGAAACCAGGGGTTATTCTTATTTTCTTCAATTAATGATGAATAGCCAGATGTCCTAGCTTTACAGAGGGCTTTTTTATAGAGCAGCAAACTCTTTTTCCAGGCTAAGTGAGCATCTTCTAAGTTATTGAGACGCCATTCCCTCTCCAGCTTACGGGTTATCAGGTTTAAGCTCCATATTTGTGAATTATACCACGGAGTCAGGCATTTCTGATTTGAGGCTTTCCTTTTCAGAGGAGCCGCAGTATCCAACCTCGTACACAGTGAGGATGTAAAACTATTGACGAGATAATCTTCCTCACTGGGAGCAACATTTAAGTAGCTGCTCTGCACTGTGTTGGCACATGGCACTGAAGAGCATAATAATGAAGGAATTATATCCTTAAACTTAGTTAAAGCACTTTCAGAAAGACTTCTACTGTAATAAAACTTATTCCCCACAGCTGTGTAATCCATTCGAGTAAATGTAAATACTAAGAAATGATCAGACAGGAGGGGGCCTACAGGGAATACTGTTAAATCTTCAGTTTCTATGCCACATGTCAGGACAAGATCCAGAGTGTGATTAAAGTGGTGGGTGGGTTCCTTTACATTTTGAGAGAAGCCAATTGAATCTAATAATAGATTAAATGCAGTGTTGAGCCTGTCATTCTCTCATCTACATGGATGTTAAAATCACCCACTATAATTATTTTATCTGAACTGAGCACTAAATCGGATAAAAAGTCTGAGAAATCAAACAGAAACTCTGAGTAAGGACCAGGTGGACGATAGATAATAAATAAAACAGGTTTTTGAATTTCCCAACTTCTGCGGAGAAGACTAAGAGTCAGGCTTTCAAAAGAATGAAAAATTTGCCTGGGTCTTTGATTTCAGCCCATCTTCTGTGGCACCAGCTCCCGCTTTTGATTCACTTTACGGTCACCCTCTCTATTTTTAAGATTAGGCTTGAAACTTTCCTTTTTGATCAAGCTTATATTTACGGCTAGATCAGGTGACCCTGAACCTTCACTTAGTAGTATTTCTTTTTCATTCATCTCTTTTTACTCTGTGTGTTTATACACAACTCTACATTTAATCATTAGTTATTAATAATCTCTGGCTCACTTTCACAGCATGTCTTTTGTCCTGTCTCCCGCCCCTCACCTCCAATGGGTCACAGAAGAGCTTGGTTCTGACGGAGTTTTCTTCCTGTTAAAAGGGAGTTTTCCCTTCCCAATGTCACCAAGTGCTTACTCACAGGGGTTGTTTTTGATTGTTGAATTTTGTCTATAATTGTTGTAGGGTCTTTACCTTACAATATGATTTGGTGCTATAAAAATAAAATTGAATTGAAAAATTGAATTATTTTCTAAATACCTTCAATTATAGGATAGTGTAAATATATATTATTCAAGCTTTTGTGTGTGTGTGTTTGTGCTCATTTGGTGTGGACGATGTGGTTGTAATAGGATTGTCTTGGGGCCACAAACAAAAACATATTTAGGGCTATAAAAACCTCACGATCATGCACTAACATGTTGGGTGCCCTCTGAGAATGCTCCTAACGCATACTTACTGTAGGATGTAATTTTGGGATCAAACCCTTCAGCGAAAGGCAGGTTTCTCCAGCATTTTAATTGCTCACCCCTCTTGCTTGGCAAGATCAGGCAGATCAGGACACATTCATTCTTGTCAGGACAATCCGTGTGATATACTCAAAATTTGCCTTCTTCTGTGAAGTGGCAAACATGTTATTCAGACATGCTTTTAAAAACATGTAGCAATCATTTTACATTTTGTGTGAAAATAGGTCCCAGCCTAATCTCTCTAACTTTCTACCACTTGCTTAGAAGAAAACCATGCTTGAGTAGTGGAATCAGAATGATGGAGGCTGAATGTGAGCTGAAATCTTTTCCTTCTGCTTAAACAAATTTAAACTAGCAGCCATGTTTTGCCATTTTTTTTTTCTGTAGCACTACATAATGCCACCCACATTTCAGTTACTATTTCCCAAAATTTGCAGTGGAATTCCTCTAAAATCAGGGCATAATTCTATGTATATGTATAAGTACATAGTAAATACTCACTGTTGAACAAGGAAGTAACAACTGGGAATTTTAGAGGAAAGGACAAGTCTAGAACAACACAATGCAGAAGATTCACGCACGGATGCAACCTCTCAGATTTAGCTTTTTTAAAAGTTATTAAGGGGTGCAGTGCTGGAAAACAGAGCCAAACACTTCAAAATATTCTGCACTATCTCTTAAATAATTATGTTTCCATAACACATTTCCTTTTTCAATGTAAAAGTTTTTGTTGGTATACTGCATTGCGCTATGTCAATACAAGATAATCAATATTTAGTGTTTTTTCCACCCTTACTGTAGGTTATCGTCTGTTGACAGATGAAAGGTGCAAACATAATGCATTTGATTTAAAATAAACAAGCAAAAAAATCTTTTAGTCAAACAGACTAAGTGCTTGTGGGACATCTGATTTCATTATTGTATTTAAATACTATAGATTACGTTCTCGTGTTTCTAAACACCAAACTAAATTCATGTAGTAAACCAATACTGTTGTCAGCCTGGTGTTCAACTACCAGTACCTTTGATGTCCAAGGGCCTGCTACTTGTAAAATAATCATAATGTGAAGGTAAAGTTTGCATATTTTCATTACATTTGCTGAAGTTATACAAAAGAAATCTGCTGTTGCTGATGGGGTCAGGTGGGAGGCACAAATTTTGATTTGTTAAGAAATATGACCCCCTGAATTCATAAAAAAAAAAAATCACATGGACTTAGCTGTTTTGTAGTGCTACCAATTATTTTTCTCTTTCATAACATATATTAAAAGAAACTGACCACTAAGCTTCTATTAATTTGCTCAGTTCTTCAAGTGATGAAGGAGGAGTTACTTTAAATCTGGCATTTGAGAAATGCACTGCTATTCAAAAAAAAAACCCTGTGTGTTTCTGGTTTGGTCTTAATTTGTCTGTTCTGGGGTTTTTCTTTTGTTGTGGGGTTTTGTTATGTTTGATTTTCTAGTTCCTTGTGTTTCCCAGTGTTCGGTGTCAGGTCTGCGTCTCTGTTCCCTTGAGTCACTTCCTGTTTTATTTTGACAGTCTCGTGTTCCCTGAGCTTTGTGCTTAGTTTTGCTTTCCCTTTGTCATTAGGTTCATTTGGTTCACCTGTCGTCCCCTTTTGTTTTCACTTACCCTAATCCCCTTGTGTGTATTTAAGCCCTTAGTTTTTCTCTGTTCTTTGTTGTGTCGTCGTCAGTTTCCCCCAGTGTTTCCCCTCTTTGCTGTATGTTTTCTAGTTTAGAGGTTTGGTTTTCTCTTTTCTCACAGGCTTCCAGTTTGCTTTTGCCTAGGTTGAGATTTCGTGTTTTTTTGTGTTTTTGTATTATTCGAGTACTTAAAAATAAAGCAGTTTTAGTTTAATTCCGCGCTGCATTTGGGTCCTTTTCCTCACCACACAGCTCCTCACGTGACACATCATCATTATGTGGTGAACAAGAAACACAAAGATTTTTGTTTTATTGGTATGACACTCAAAAAATTTACATTGTTGAAAAATTATTCACTGAATGTTTTTCAAAGCACCAATTCCAGTCAGAAAGTATTTTATTAGACAATTGTATGAAACTGTTTCATTTCATAGGTTTTTTGTCATTTAATCTTGGAACATTGAAGAAAAGTGTGTGTAATGGCTGCAAGAAGGTCCAGGTCTTTTTCTCTGGGCACTGAGGTCCATTCTCTGCAGCAGCTGCCTCTCTGCCAGCTGAAAAGTATTCATGCTGGAAAGTGACAGGAAATAGATATGAGGCATGCAAATGTTATTCTGATGAGCTGAGACTGTTTAAATTAAAAAAGGGAACAGAGTTAAATGTGTTTGCTGAATGCAGCCCAGAACATAAAAAGTGAGGTGTAGAGAAATTTTACATCTAACACAAAGTCTTTTGTGTGTGAATGGTCTTCACTAATTTTCATCTTCTTATATTCAAAAACCATAAACACAAGATTTACTTACATAATTCTAGTTAACCTTTTTAGGTACAACAACACATTAAACAGTAATAACACTTCAATTAAAAAAAAAAAAAACGTATGTTTTCTTTTTATAAAGTATAAATGACAAAGCACAAATTAAATAGTTTTACACTCACTTTTCTTAATTTGTAATAATATTCTGATGCAAAAGACAATTTCATTTAAAGTAGAGCAGAAAAATTTGTATGAGACAATGTGTTACCTTTTGGGAGAACATTTTTTTCATAGTATCCTGCATTGGTTATGTTACCAGCTGGGCGGTACTGCCCAACCACAAACACCGTATTGCCATCAGTGGCTATGCCCACACCCAGTTGAGTGGAGGCTTTCCACACCACCTGAGTAAAATGACCTGGTGAAAAAAACACAGACGTAAAACAGCGTAATTTCTGTATTGTTAATCTTCTAATGATGAATAGTTTAGTGATGCAGGTTTATGCATTTTAAATCCATCTCCATTCTTGTAGCCCTTGAGGAACTGCATATTACCAGTTTTGCTTTGATGTCCAGGCTTGCTGAAGTCATAATCCTTGATCTCAC